>PVKH010004593.1:0-23154 GCA_004027955.1 Chaetophractus vellerosus | reverse complement strand
CCCACTCCCTTTTCCCCATCTCCTACTCTCCATCATTCCAGAGGCAACCACTTGGCCCTTTCTTCTGTTTAGCTTCTTGATATTTCTAAATAAATGCTTATACTATCATCGCTTGATTTAACAATGTTAGAGGTTATCTGTTGACTTCCTGTGGTAGATGAGGATTTAATTCTCCCACATGCATATAAAATAATTTCTTACTTGGCAGAATACAAGTTATCAACTATGTTGAACACCCAAACATATTTTTGGGGGAGTATTATTCGTCTATGAAATTTAAAAATCTGTAGCCACTGGTATATTAGTTGGTTGAGGGATTTTGTTTTTAAATTGAGCATTATTTGGGGTGAAAGTCTTTGTAAATGTTACAAGGGATATTTCTGAAGTGATGCTTTATTTGCTTAAATCATCTGCATAGGAGGCAAGGCACCCGTACCGTTGTTCTGCTCTGTGTATCGCAGAGGACGGGGCAGCACAGATAAATGCATCCTAAGCTTTATCAGGGGACTAGTAAGAGGATGATTATCCCAAAAGCTGTTCTTTCCAGTTAAAGTAGCTAATATAACTTTAAAAGAAGCAAGCAAACCAAAAAGCCCATGGTTTGCTTTAATAAAATAGGTTTAATCTTTGAACTATTAAGAGAAGCAGTATTACCTAGAGGCTGTGTTTGGAATGGCTTCATTTGAGATCCAGAGGAAAATGATAAAATGACTCAATTGTTGATAAATAAACCCAATTTGGAAATTCTAAAGGAATTGAGATTATTTAGGACAGAAGAGAAAAAGTTGAAGGAAGAGGTAAAAGAATTGTTCTTGACAGAATGAGGCAACATTTTCTCCTTTTACCAGGAGCAGATCAAGGAATTTACTTAAACTAAAATGGAAAGTGGGAAATATTTAGGATGATAACATTAAAGTTTCCCAATATATGAGCATTGTGAGACAGTGAAATTCACTCCCAAGAAATGTGGTAAGGGGCCAGCTGTAGCCCAGTTGGTAGGGCGCTGGTTTACCACATAGGAGGCCCCAGGTTCGGTTCCCAGGGCCTCCTTGAGCGGGCAGACCGCCTTGAGAAGGCAAGCTGCCATGGGCAGGGCAAAAGCCGCCACAGGCAGGGCAAGCTCGTGCTGTGTGGTGAGCTGATTCGGCGGGTTGCCCCACGGAGGGGGCGAGGGGACAAGCAGACACGAAAGAACGCAAGCATGAACACAGCAAGAACAAGCAGAATGGGGGGGATATGTAATAAATAAATAAATAAACCTTAAAAAAAAAGAAATGTGGTAAATTGAAGGAGATGGTGAATGATCCCTTCCCCACCCCCCACTATAGATTTTTATCCATGCCAAGTTTTAAGGTGGCATATCTATATTGCTTCTAGTTTTATGACCACCAGTTATCTTTTCATAAACAAAACATACATTTCTTATATGAATGTCATATAAATATCACTGTGGGCTGATATTTTGTTGTCTAGTTGTGGAAGATATCAACAAGCGCAGAGAACCACTCCCCAGCCTGGAGGCTGTGTATCTCATCACTCCTTCTGAGAAGGTAAATCCTCCATCAGAAAAGAGCTTTGGCTGAGGTTAGATGTGCTGGCTTGGTATCTCTGTGGCATGAGTGTCTGGCATCTCTAGGCTGAGCACACATTTAATACACTGCTCTCTCTAGGCATGCAATCCACAAATGGGGGTGGGGTGGGGAGGGTGCAGTGAGGAGTGAACAGTGTACTAAGCTCTCTAAAATACAGTAGCTGTGCAGAAAGCCAGAGTTCTACCCCTTGCAATCCCCACTCCAGGTCTACTCTCAGAATTTCGGTATTTGGTTTTCAGGTTTATTTCATCAATATCCAGTTACTGTTCAAATATATTTGTCTTCTTTTTTTTTTTTTTACAGTCACTTGATTTAAATCAGCATCTATATAAGGGCCACCCCCTTGCTTTTGGTTGATAGGTGTCTAAAGTCTTTTAAACTATATAAATTCTTCCAATTTTTATATTCTTTTACTTTTGAAAACTGGCTTGCTTATGGATTCCTGCAGATGCGACTAAGTTGCCAGAACTTCATCATTAAAAATCTCCTAAAAAAAAAAAAAAATAAATAAATAAAAAAGAATCTCCTGAGTGATTTCTGACCATTTTCCTCTTTTATGGCTCTTTTCCTTGAACCTGGATTACAGTGGCTCCCAAGAACTGACTTTATCATTCTGGAATGAGCTTAGAAGGCCTTTGTTCATCTGAACTCTGAAATAGTCCTAACTTCCAGTTCTCAGAATTAAGTTATAACTAAACTTGAGTATTAGAATTATACAC
Source organism: Chaetophractus vellerosus (assembly GCA_004027955.1). Lineage (NCBI taxonomy): Eukaryota > Metazoa > Chordata > Mammalia > Cingulata > Chlamyphoridae > Chaetophractus > Chaetophractus vellerosus. The sequence continues at coordinate 20,843 of PVKH010004593.1, read as the reverse complement.
TAAAAATACTCTGCTGTTTTGTGCAAGTAGCTTGATGCCAACTTGGGTTTAGCGCAGTTCAGATATAGGTCCCATTTGCTTCTACAGTTGACTTCATTTCCCTTTTTTTTCCCTTTCCTCAGTCTGTCCACTCTCTCATCAATGACTTTAAAGATCCACCAACAGCTAAATATCGAGCTGCCCATGTCTTCTTTACTGACTGTAAGTACAACTGTAAGTTGTCCCCTCTGCCCTTCTAAGTTAACATTCCTGCATAGCAAGGCTGAACCCAAACAAAGTCTGATCAATAAGGAAGAAATGGGTTGTTGCCATGTTTATCCTGATCTTTTCTTTTCTCTTCAGAAAAGTTACATAGGCAAAAATAAACACATACAAATACAAATCTACTAAGGTCATGTAATCCTTCCTGATGAAAAAGAGCACACAAGCACCTATTCTAAGGACTAAAAGGTTTAATGCTGAGAAAATTTTTCCTGATGCTAGCTAGCCTTGGTGTTTCACTGTATAGACTCTTCCAGATAACATTTAGAACTGCAGTATAGGGCCCGGCTAGATAGCTCAGTGGATAAAGAGCGCGCTGGGGTACCACATGGGAGGCCCCAGGTTCGGTTCCCGGGGACCTCTCCGAGCGGGCAGACGGCCTTGAGAAAGGCAAGCCACCGTGGGTGGGGCAAAAGCCGCCATGGGCAAGGCAAAAAGCCCCCACGGGCAGGGCGGAGCCCCCACGGGCATGGCAAAGTCACCCGTGAAAATGCCTGTGAAGTGCGGAAGCCGGCAGCCCGCAAAAACATGGAGGACTGCTGCCCACAAAACATGGAATGGAGTTGCCCGTGAAAACGGAATGGAGCCACCCACGAATGGAGCAAGCCACCGCAGTGGAGGGCCAACTCGGCACGCGCTGCAAAGACAGGGGGAGACAAGAAGCAGACATAGAAGAACACAGAGGAATGGACACACAGCAAGAGCAAGCAGAAGGGGGGGTGGGATATGTAATAAATAAAAAATAAATCTTTTTTTTTTTAAAAAAAAAAAAACTGCAATATATTTCCATCGGCTTTTCAACTACAAAGATATTCCAATCTGGTGGTCTTTGTATCAGATAGAAACTATATCACTGTCCTGGAATGCAGTGGGGGTTTTGTGCATGGAGCTTAGTGGAGCTTGGTAAATCTTTGTTAATAACAGAGAGCTAAGTAGACCTGGATAGCTAAAGAGTGTGCATTGTAACAACTGGCCAGGTGTTCTTCTTGTTAGGGAAAAAATCCACAAGACTCATCACTGAGAAAATGGAAACGTTACAGCAGAAAGTAATTTTATACTATTTGAATATGGGTGAAAAAGAGATCAGGTAGATGGTATTAGTAATTACTAAACTGATAACACATTTTTGGGAACCTGAAGCCCCTTGTTTGGCCCAGGAGAGTCACTAGGAATCATGGTCATCACCACCACGTGAGCCTCCTTACGTGAGTTCCTTAGAGGTTCTGGAGGGAAATGCCTGTGTTGCACTTCCTAATTCTTTTATCTTTCTATACTTATCTTATTTTTCATAAATATGTTAGATATGTGGTGTTTGTTTATATTACAGACCTCTCCTCTCTCCATTTCTTATTTCTTTGTTTGTTTTCCATTCCTTGGTATCAGAAAATGGATTTCACTAGCTTTCATTATCAAATATTTATTTATCGCCATTTGTTCCTCTCATATGTGAAGGGCCTTGCAAGTGATTTTACATTCCTTTTATGCCCAAAGGTATTTGTTGGATATTTTAGCATGGGATGAACTAATAAAATAATCTACTGGACATGTACAACTCTTGAACCAGGAAATGGACAGGAAAACTTACTGTCTTTTGTCATTCTTGCAGCTTGTCCAGATGCCCTGTTTAATGAGCTGGTAAAATCTCGAGCGGCCAAAGTCATCAAAACTCTGACTGAAATCAACATTGCATTTCTCCCATATGAATCCCAGGTGAGGCTGAGTAGGGAGTGCATGGTAATTCTGCATCCTAGTTATTCTATCAGGAACTCTGGCTAATTCTCAGAGAAGGAAGGGTGGGTGGGGTTTAATAAAGGCAGGGAGGGAGGGGAGAGGTATCATATTCTGAATATGTTGAGTAATCCATTGTGAAAGGATGTTTCTGTAATGGAAACAGTATTCCTTAGGGATCTGCCCGAAGCTCTGTCTTACTCTCCAGTCATTTCTGAATTTTTGTCAGCCATTGTGTCTTTTTTAGTATGCATTTCATCCTTGCTCACAGTGTTTACTCCTATTGGCTGACTGCTTGAATATCACCAAAAATTACCCAATCCAAAAAAAACAAGCACATGCATGGAAGAGCTTAGACAACATCCCATCTGCTGCAAAGGAGACTGTTTTTATGTAGAGATAACCTCAGCTTGTCATATGCTGAAAGAACAGATGGTAGACTTCGTCATTAGCCCTTAACACTTCAAATGCCTAGTGCTACAGCAGTAAACCTCTCCCCTTAGGAAAAAAAAAACAAAGTTGTTAAACCAGTAAAGGTGAAACCAATTGTGAATGAACATACAAAGTTTATATCTTATTACTTTGAGATTTGTTAAACGATTTCCCCCAGTAAACAAAGAAACAAAAACAGTAAGATATTTATGCATTTTGTGGAGACGAAACATGATGGTGGTATTTTTGAACTTTATAGATTAGCTTCTAGTCACCAGGAAGTGACCTATTCTTCAATAAGGAGGGGTAGAAAAAATACAGTACAGACATTTAAAGACATTTCTTTCCCTTCTCACTTGGCCTAAAGAGGTCAGGATATTTTTTTCCTGTGTGAACCTTGTCACAACCTGGATTGAACAAAATCCAGCTTTAGCATATTTAACCATATTATATTTCAGATACTTTTAAAAAGTAATAAACATTTTTTTAAACCTCAAGTTTTCTAGAAGATCAAGGTAGTTTACATAAATGAAATCCTGAGAGAATACTGATGACTGGTAGACTATTGAAAAAGAGAATTTTTAATTTCCAGATGTCCCCTTCCCTTGGGAAAAAAAAGAAAAAAGAAAAATACTTAGAACATACTACTGAGGATAGGATATTGTTAAATCCATAAAAAGTTCCTTTATTTGCCCTCAGTCAAAGCACAAATTCTAATTTATCCCTTATTTCTGAAAAGTGAACTTATGACCTTTAGGGTCTCACACTACCCTCCTGTCCTCTCTTTCTGGTCTCCTTTTTGTTCCTCAGACCCCCTAGGTGCTTTCCCACTGGAGTACGTTGGCAGCAGCCATTCCCTCACATACAAGGCCCCTTCCGGAGATAAACTCCCTTACCTCCTTCCAGTTCTTGCTCAGATATCACCTTCTAGATGAGCCTATTGTCCTCTCTTCCTAGCCCTCATGGACATTCTTTCCCTGTTCTATTATCTGCTCATACATATATCAATTTCTCATATACTATAAAATTTACTTTTTGTTATGTATTCTCTATTATGTATTATTTTTGTTATGTATTATGTATTATTTATTGTTTACCTTTCCCTATTAGATTGTAAGCTTCTTGAGGACAGGGATATGTGTCTGTTTGGGTGAAATAGTTCCCAAGTGCTTAGCACAGTGCCTGGCATGTAGTAGATACTCAGCACAGATTTGTAGAATAAATGAAAACATATTCTATAGACTCATTACTAGGGTTGGAAAAAACTCTTGACAGACATCATTCTGGATGCAAATACCATCTATATTTTTCCCCTCCTCAGGTATATTCCTTGGACTCTGCTGACTCTTTTCAAAGTTTCTACAGTCCCCACAAGGCTCAGATGAAGAATCCTATACTGGAGCGCCTGGCAGAGCAGATTGCAACTCTGTGTGCCACCCTGAAGGAGTACCCAGCTGTGCGGTATCGGGGGTAAGACCATATGTCCACTGAGTGGGGAACTGTCCCTTACTCCTCCTCTGGGCTTAAGATTCCTCTGGCATTTGTCTCAAGGGGATCACAATTTGTGCTTTTCTCACTTCCTTTTCTAATGTAATTTTTTTTTCAAATTTTATTGTGGAATAAAATATACAGAAAAGAACATAAAATATTTATGTTCAGTTATCAGGTAACTAAAAGATGAACCCCTGTGTAACTACAACCCAGTTTTCCTTCAGTTTTCAATCTCTTTCAAACCTTAAAAAAATCAAATACCATCTTTGCAGAGGATGTTTCAGAGTAAAATAAAATACAAACTCAGAGAATAATTCTCCAAAGGAATATTCCTTAGATTTAATAAAGTCACTCATTCATCACTTGCTATGTGGACATAAAGCTAAAGACACAGTACCTACCCTTAGAAATCCCCTGGATTTGGGAGGGTAGATCAGATATACACACAAACAGCTGTAACATATAACATGAGACCAGTGCCTAAGGACAGTACAAGCCAAGAGCTTAGGTATTCCAGAGTAGGGAGAGGGCCCTTCGAGCTGCAGAGATCAAGAATGGCTTCAGACTAGAGGTGACATTTGAGCTAGGATTTCAACAGACCGATGAAGAGAGGAGAGCATTTTATGTGGACGGTTTGCTCTGCTATTGGTATGAGCAAAAGCGTGGAGTCGGAAAGACAAGGAATGTTTGCGGAAGAATCAATAGTTCAGCACATTGTATGGGTTGAGCAGTGGTGCAGATGAAGCCATTTCTGGAGGCCCTCGAATACCAGGTTTGGGATTGTGTCCATGATTTGATTATCAGTGGAAAGCCTTTGGGGGATTTGAGAGGGTAGTGAAAACAGTGCTCTGGGGGCATAATGATGGGAGTGTGTAAGCAGGAGTCAGAAAAAGGAGAAACAAGAAGTGGGGAGGCTAAGCATAGGGCTATTGCAAAAGGAAATAAGGGCCTGGGCTTGGAGGAATGGGACTGGGGATAGACAGATAAAGATGGAATCAGAGTGCAGAGGTAGACTTGGCAGGATTCAGGAACTGCTAATACTGAAGGTAGTTTAGGAAGAAGTTGAGGCTGCCTCTGATGTTGAGCTGACAACTGAGAGCATGGTGCTGCCAAGGATCATTTGCTATACTTGTCCTTATTGCTTCATTGTCTACTGGAACTTTTAGCCTTAGGAAAATACCTCCCTCATTGTTGCCCCATTGTCTGGCCTCCATCTATTACTGGTGCTCACTGACAAAAAGCTTGTGGGAGGTAAGAAATGAGGTCCAAGGCTGTTTCTCCTAAGAGTGTAGTGGCAGCTTAGAATATAAATGTGGGAGGATTAGGGGCAGGGTGCTGAGCTGCATGAGCACAGAGGCTGGCAAGGTGGTGTGCAGCAGCCATGAATGGATAAAATCAGGTGGAGTCCAGGAAGTGCGATCAGGCTTAGCTCACGGGGAAAGCCAAAAGTTCTTACTTTTCTCTTTCTGGCAATGCTGGCAGAAATGCCACTTATGAACAAAACAAAAATAAGCCCCAAGGGAATTTGAATTGAAGGAAATGAGAATCAGGTGGGTAGGCTCAAGCACCTGATCATGGGAAAAGGGTGAATGGTTGGGGTCCTCCGCTGAGGTATGGTGGTTTATCTGATGCTGCCTGGAAAGACTATCTCTGTTTCCATTTGGGTAGTTAAAAAGTGGGGAAAGGGACTAGAAAATCATTTTTTTATACTGAACTAAGTATTTTATTTAATTTTTCCTTTTAAATTATGCTTGTAATATATACATATATTCTCATTGTGCGAAAAGAAAAAAGAAAAGCTCAATGTAGAGATAAAGCTCACCATCTGGCTCCATTCTCCGTGTACCTTCCTGCCCTTTTCCCTGGGTGTGATCAGCATCATTGTTGGATGAATGGGCATTTCATTCTATGTCACTCCTCCTTTGTCAGGGAATACAAAGATAATGCCTTGCTGGCTCAGCTAATCCAGGACAAGCTCGATGCCTATAAAGCTGATGACCCAACAATGGGGGAGGTGAGTCTGGACTTAGATCACGTGCTCTTCTTGCCACATGACCATTGTGTTTATGCTACAATCCTGGGAACAGCTAGGAGAGTGCATGTGGGTGCTGCTTTTCTTGCATATTGGCCTCCAGTGAAATGCTGCAAGTGGAGGCAGGGTAATACAGCTCAACTTAGTGTAGCTGGATGACCACCTTGTCTTTGTTTGCCTGGGACTTTTCCAGCTTTAATGCTGAAAACCCAGTGCCCCTGGAAATCTGTCAGTGGTACAATTTACAACCAAAATTTTGACATTGATACAATCTACAAATCTTATTCAGATTTCACCAGTTTTTACATTTACTCATTTGTGTATGTATGCAATTTAATCACATGTATAGATTTATGTAACCTCCACCACAGTCAAGATATGGAACTGTTCCATCACTATCTGGGTTTCAAAATGTAAAGTCCTGCATCCCAGGCGCCCCCTCAGTTCCAGGTAAACTAGGACTGTTGGCCATCCTACCTGTAGCTGAACGTAGGTGGCCCTCTCCTATATCAATTCACTTTGGACCTAGCTACAGTTCGATATGCTTCAGATTCTTAAATAGAAACATGAGATTATTCCATGGTTTTCATTGGTGTTTTTGTTGAGCAGTGAATAGACCATTCAGTTCCATTTTGGTAGATTTGTACCTCAGAATTCACTTCCAGTTGCCCATTATTACCAGAGGAGTTACACTTGTTGTAGAAGCTGGAGTTCTGTGGTGTGGCTTTTGAAAACGTGTGTTTCCTTCCCAGGGCCCAGACAAGGCACGCTCCCAGCTCCTGATCCTGGATCGTGGATTTGACCCCAGTTCCCCTGTACTTCATGAACTAACTTTTCAGGCTATGAGCTATGATCTACTGCCTATTGAAAATGATGTATACAAGTAAGTATAATGTTACAGGCCCCAGAGTCACTGGAGCTTTGCAAAGGAACCAGAAATCTCTTACTGGAAAAAAGGACATTTTTAATCTTAGGAAAAGTGGGTGATTGATACAGTCTTGCTGATTAGCCTACAAGTTCCTATGAGTTCCCCAAATCTATGTGGTATTTCGAGCCAGAAACTTATGCCCCTTTGTGGGGAGGAACAAGAACTTTAGATCTTTAGTTCACATTTCATGTCATTTAGTGTGTAGCCTGCTTGGATGTGTTAGTATGCTGATTTTTTATTTTTGTATCTTATTCAGAGTTCAAACTTCTTAATTATAGGACATGAAATATGATGATGATAAAATCTATCTACAGGAGTTTTTTACTGAACTTTATTTGCGGAGGAGCTATTTGTTTCCTCATTATAAAGGACCTTTTGGTAGCAATCACCAGAAACTCAATTTCTAAAAAACCAGTTTTCCTTTGTATGGAAACATGTCCTATATCATTATCATTGATCACAAAGATAGTGACTTCAAAAATGAAGGTTCTCAAAAGAAAAGCAACAACTAAAAGTAAATAAAAGTGAATATTCTAAAAATATGAGGAAATCTCAGTTCCTCTCCCTTTTGATACCTTTAATTCTTGGTTTCCTCTGGATATTAATGATTTCCCATGTAAATTATGCTGAGGGCCTGTTCCAGGTAGCTGCTAAAGCTATTTAGGTATCATATATTTGAGGATGGTATCTCAGTCCTTTCCCAGAAAGGGAAAAATATCATCTTTGCCTTTCTCCTTTAGGTAACTATAAACCCATGTAGAAGTTGACTTTATTCCTTGAACCAGATGGTTCTGGTGGAACCCATGTTAACCAGCCCTGAGGACTGTAAAACAAAATTTCAAGATGGTTCTCTTTGATTAGATCTTTGAGTCTCTCCCTGCCCAAGGAATTGCAACCTGTTAGCGCTCCTTTAGCAGACCTGAGTAACACATCAAATAGTCTGGTAGCTTATTATGAAATCATTCATGTGAACAACTGTCTGCTGAGAGCCATGAGCTGTTGTCTTTATAAACCAAAGAGGATCGGATGAATTTTTTGGGTCAGCGCTCTCCACCTGAGTCACACCCCTTCTCTAGGTATGAGACAAGCGGCATCGGGGAGGCGCGGGTGAAGGAAGTGCTCCTGGATGAAGATGATGACCTCTGGATAACACTGCGCCACAAGCACATCGCAGAAGTGTCCCAGTAAGAGCATCCTTTCCTCCATGTTTCTCCAAGGGCTAAATATTTCTCCCTAGTTGCTGTTAGTGATGTGTGTACTCTGGGCAACCTGGGTTGAGCTGACCAGTGGATGGATTTGTTTCCTTGGTGGAGTGGCCAACGTGCTAGCCAATATTGACAAATCGCTTCTGTTCTCTAAACTTGAGTTACACCAACTTTGCAAAGTTAGAAAATCTGTTCTGTATTAGGGTTACTTTTGGAAAGCATTTGTAGCTCTCTCAAGAAAATGCTTTCTAAACATTAAACATTTCAAGCCAGTTCATTACATTGGGAGATCCAAACACTACTACATACAATTACAGTATACTTTTTTCTACGTAGCTTGTACAAATCTTTCCCTGTTGTCATACCTAAAATTTCTGAGCAAAAGTTGGTATCTATATACCGAACTATAACTTACTTTGAAAATGTTTCCAAATGTTTCTAATTCTGAGGCATAGTTATAAGACCTTTATAGAGTAAAGATTCCACTTTTGCAGAAAGACACATTCTGCTACTTTGAGTTGGTGATATCCTCAGGAAATTCACAAGGAATAGTGAGAAGGAATAAAGCCTTAGATAGTTCTGTTCTTTACAGAAGTAGTCTTTAAACTTTTTTGATCACTCAACTTTAAAAAACATTCACCCACATTTCCAATATTTAACTTTATTTATGAATTAAATTTATACTTTATTGTACTAGTATGTATATGTTACAACATCCTCAAAAACATACATTTGAAAAGGATGAGGTAAATAAACATAAATAGATGTTTTCATATTTTTTTCTATTTTCCCCTTGAATCATCTGGTACACCCCACTTTGGAGATCACTGGTTTAGAATATTAGAAAAACTATGTATAGCTCTCTCTTCTCTTAGAAAATCATTTTAAATGCTTACCTTATAGGCAGGAAAACACACCATGTATTACTAGAGGAAGAATATTGCATTACATATGTAGCACCCATATAGAGGCACTTGATGTTGGTTTGACACTTAGCTACCCCCTTCTGTTTGCAGGGAGGTCACCCGTTCTCTGAAAGATTTTTCTTCTAGCAAGAGGATGAATACTGGAGAAAAGGTAAAGCCATCTTAGTGCTCAAATGCTGTCATCCCTCTTATCCTCTAGGAGTGGGGAGGATGCTTCCTCAGTCCAGGACTAGGGGCTAGGAAGGTTACATTCCTCTCATCATTTAACAGCATTTTGTCTTATTTCTGCATTCAAGTTTCAGATCTGGAACCCCCATCTTTTGATATTTTAGGGATCTTCTTTTTATTATTTTGAGGATTAGTATTTACTAGTTTGGATCATGATCCATTTAAACCAGAAGAGCTATGAAACTTTTTTTTAGCTCATGGTGGAATTAAAATTCATAACTTAATTTACCTGGGCCTATCCTTATCCAGAGTTTTTGTCAAAGGTTGCCTACACCTCTAAGTTGAGATAAGTGAATTTACCAAAAAGCAGCTCTGATCAGGTTACTCCCTTGCTGAAAACCATTTGGGGCCTTCTTACTCCCCTTGGAATAAAGGCCTGCACACGGATGTGCCTTATAAGGCCTGGTCATCAGGCCTGTACAGACCTCTCTCCAGTCTCATATCTGCTTCCCTCCTTCTTGTCTCTCCTTCCCTTTACTCCAGCCAGGCCAGATTCCTCTCGCCTCTGGCCCTTGCCTTCCTAAGTCCTGATTCCTTGCCCCAGGCATCATTTCCTCTGGGGAAACTTTCCCTGACTCCTGTGAGATTAGTTTAGGAGCCTCTGCTATGTGTAGCCACACTACCTGGTGACTCCTGTAGCATGGTGCTAATGCCACTGTATTGTAATGGCTTGTTGTCTGGCTCCTCTGCTAGAAATTAAGTTCCATGAGAGCAGATGTTTTTTTTTTTATTTTTATTTTTATTTTTATTTTCATTTTTATTTTTATTTTTATTTTTATTTTTTGGTTCTTGTATCTCTAGTACCTAAAAGTGCCTGGCATATAATATTAATTAAACAAATGTTTGTTGAATAAATGGGATTGGGTAGATCATAGTTAGAAAGTAAACACACCCATTCAATCTGGCAGGATGCAGATTCTGGCCTTCCAAAGCCCCCCCACCCTTGCATAACCACATTAGAACAGTGCCATTGGAGTGAGCCATCTTCTTTCATTTCCTTACAGACCACTATGCGGGACCTATCCCAGATGCTGAAGAAGATGCCCCAGTACCAGAAAGAGCTCAGCAAGGTATGGCAATCAAAATGATTGATTTGGGAATCATGGGTATAAACAGCTTCAAAAGGGCTCCCCAAAGCCTCACTACACTAATTTATTCAGTGTTAGTTATTCAGTATATTTATTCAGATATTTAGACATCTTTAATTTTTATTAGAAAAAAGTGAAAGGCTGGTGTAGGCAGCTTCTTTCTTATTTCTTTCTTTACTCCTCATCTTTTTGTCCTTTTATCCTTCCTATATCCCTGCTGTTGTCAGAAGACCTCAGTTCCTTATCACATGGGCCTTTCTACAGGGCTGCTTGAGCATCCTCACATGGTCAGCGGCTTCTCCCCTGGGGAGTGAACTGAGGAGAGACATAGCTTATGTGCTAATCTTACACATTGCATCCCATCACTTCCTCCACACCATTCATTAGAAGTGAGCCCACCTTCAAGGGGAGGGCAATTAAGTTCCTCCTGAAGGGAGGAGAACCAAAGAATTTGTGAACATATTGTAAAAGCATCATACTACCATCCCACCCTACCCCCATAAATGATTTCTCTTTCCTCTTAACTCTTTTAGAATGTGGTTTGTACCTGTCTTCTGACACATAACAGTTTCTACCTCGCGATGTTTGTATACATTTTATCGCCTTTAGGAGGCTCTTTATTGCTGAGCATAGTGTTTTGTATATAGTAGGTGCTTAGTAGATGTTACATGAATCAGTGATTAATTCCTTAATCACAAACTCTCTCATGCTTTTTTCCTAGTATTCGACCCACCTGCACCTTGCTGAGGACTGTATGAAGCATTACCAAGGCACGGTAGATAAACTCTGCCGGGTGGAACAGGTAGGACTTCTTCCTCTCTTTCTGCCATGGCAAGTCTTCTATCATGTCCGTTTACACAGCTGGATTTTAACCATGTGGCCTTAAACATCCTGCAGAGCCATAGGAAATAGAGATGGGAAAGTCTACTAGATCGTGTTGTCTCTACTTTTTGGAGCCAGTGCAGTTCCACTCTCAATGGTAGGGTCTAGACTGGTCTGGAATGCTGTGTTGTTTGGATTTTGCATGTTTGACTCTTTCTAAGGGCTCCATTTTCCCTGGAACAGCGAAGAGAGATTTGTGGAGATTTAAGCCCTTCGTTGTCAGGACCCCCTCAATTTTATATTCTGAATATACTTTCCTCCTGCTGTGGCCAGACCAGCTTTGGAGAACTGGAGGCTCAAAGAGGATAGTGCAGTAGCAGGAGAGAAAGCTGAGGCCTCATTGATCATGATTAGGACTGTAAGTTGAGAGTTTGGGATTTGAGTTCTGTCTCTGTCACTGATTTATTTGATAGGCCTATTTCTCTCTGCTTTATTTTCCTCATCTGCAAAATGGAAATAACAGTACTGACACATTTTTCAGGAGTGTTGAATGACGTCACTAATCCTGGCACTCCATTCTTTGGTTGTGGCAACATTACTAAACTATGGCTCAACTTTCAAGGGAAGAGAGGAACATTAAAGATTCTGAAGCCTCAGCTGTACCTCTCTTTTCACAGAAAAATAAGATAATTCAAGTCCTCAGTTTGAAGCTGAGATTTTGATGAATAGGCTCAGCTTAGGTTTGTAAGACCAGTCCTATATCTTAACTGTTTTATAAGGGAAAGCATCCCTGCTAAAATCCATCAATTTCACAGATGATCTTGGCAAACAAGGGATCCTCTCCAAATGAACTTGACTGTCCAGAAAGTAGGCTGTACCCAAATAAGTTAAAATGCAGAGTTTGGGATTTATCCTTGGAGGTATAAAATTTTAAAGAAATACACAAAGTATTAGTTGAACTAGTTCCATTTAATTTGGCTTATAGAGAGTATTATAAGCAGATCCTGTTGAACAAACGTCTTTTAAGATTGGCAGTAGGACAGAGGTGAAAGGACCCAAGGGTGGTGTCCATCCTTACTCTGACCCAGACTAGGTAGAGACCATGAACTTGAGATAATCATTTTATGGCCTCCTGGGATCAAGAGAGAACTAAGAGAATCTTTAGGCAATCTCCATATGAGCTACAACAGAAGTTGCGGGTGTGGGTCTCTGAGAACAAGACCAAATGGTTTCTCAGTTTGCTGAGACTGATGTACTTACTGTGTTCTCTGGCCTCTTGAGAATAGCTCTGACCTTGCCTCAGTCAAAACGGTGGCCAATATTGTTCTTGCTTCACTCTCTTTCATCCTTAGTTCTTTTGCCAACCCTTCTCTCCTTTATCTCCCTGTTTGGATTCACAGGTTTGGGAGCCCATTTTTTTCCTCCTCACCCTAAAAACATGATCAAAATATTAAAGTCAGAGACTGCACCTAGAGTAGTTAAAACTTGGAAAGTATGTCCTTCTATGCCAGCGTGAAGCAGAGTGGAAAGAATCTACCCAGAGAGAAGCACTTTAAAAAGTCAAAGCTTTTCATGGGTGGAAAGAACATCCCTTTAAACCCTGATCCCTCAGCAGGGCTTCTGCCTCTGCAGATTGAATCTTTAGCTGAGGAATTGGCACAGGTACACTGGCACTCACCTGAAGGAAAAGCCTACCTTTAAACAAAATGACAAATCATTGTAGTTTCTGTTGAGGAAAGCTTTTCATCAATTCTCACCAATGCTATAGAAAATAATGTTAATTACACTAATGTTAATTATAGTGTCATTGTGGGACTGGAAGTACCTGTTTAAAGACTTTCCCCAACCAAGCTACAAATCCCAAACAAATATCTAGACTGTCACCAGAAAAGGGACCAACAAGGTGTGTTTTCTGTAGGACCTGGCAATGGGCACAGATGCTGAAGGGGAAAAGATCAAGGACCCCATGAGAGCCATTGTCCCCATTCTGCTGGATGCAAACGTCAGCACTTACGACAAAATCCGCATCATCCTTCTCTACATCTTTTTGAAGAATGGTAGGAATTGTGGGATATAGAGAAAGGGATCGGTCCTTTCTTGGGGGAAATGAGGCTGCTGGGACAAAGAAAGCAGAAAAGTAATTTAAAAGACATGGAAAGGGAAAGGAGAAGGATGTCAAATAAGAAGACCCTAGGGACTCTTTACCTTTGGGGAAATATAGGTGAATCATTTAGAACCAGAAGCTGAATATCCTCTAGTAATTCTAGAGTTAATGAATGGTATGTAAAATATAGAAGAGAGCAGAGCTGGGGAGAAAGGACAGAGATGATTGGCCATAATAGTTTATTAGAAAATACAAGGTGTTAATAATAGGGTGGTATATGAGAAAAAAATATACCTAATGTAAACTATGAACTGTAGTTAATAATACAATTTTAATATTTTTTCATCAGTTTTAACAAAGGTGACAAATGAATCTTAATTCTTATATCATCTTACTGTAAAGTTGATGTGGTAAACAGATCAATTTCCACTAAACTTGAGGAGAGGAAGGGGCATCACCAAGCCCAAAGCCTACTCTGTTTCTGAGTGTTTTGATGTGCAGTTGAGTTTTGGTGATTGGGTTTTCTGTTCTCTCAGGCATCACTGAGGAAAACCTGAACAAACTGATCCAGCATGCTCAGATTCCACCAGAGGACAGTGAGATCATCACCAACATGGCTCACCTTGGGGTGCCCATCGTCACAGATGTAAGGGCTTCCTCTCGGCCCTCAAGAGCCAGCTTCCATATTGGGAGAGGCAGAGAGGAAGCTGGGATGCTCTATCTATTTCTGCTAACTTATGTAAGGGAGCTTATGATACACACATATACCTATACTCAATATCAAGAATTGAAACAGGTAAAATTAGCACTCATGAAAACAGAGGTGAAAGAGTCATACACCGTCATTAAAGCAGAACTGTATGTGTGAATTAAACCAAATGAGGAGTCACAATCAATTTCATTCTTCACATCCTGAGGTCATGCTGGCTTTGCTTTTCGGCACCTTAGACTCAACGTCTTTTGTGAAGATGAAAATTGAACATTTAGAATCAAACAGTTGTTACTTTTTGGTCGTCTGTACTGGTGGTGATTCAGAACAAAGTGAGGGCAGGCTCTCTAGGGGGCCCAGACCACACACTTTGCTCCAGAAGAGGCTTTGAACCTCACCTGTTCAAAGCACCCCCAGTGTGAATTTTCTTTTTATAGGAAGTTAGTTCTCACAATAGTGCTTATAAAGCTAGAGTTGTAAATGTACTTCTTTTGTAATCTTAAAAACAAAAACTTTGTTCTGGAGCCATCAGACGACAGGTCTGTAACTGGCAGTAGTTTGGTGTTTTTATAAGATGGACCAAAATGAGAATGGAGATGATACATTCAGTATACCCATGCCGTTGAAACTAAATCAAAGAATGAGTCATACCCAAAGTAATATTTTCTCCTATAGTAGACAGCAAACTACTTTTTTTTTAACTGCATGGATTTTTTCAGAATGACACTTACATATCTGACCCACATTTTCCATTTTTCATGTCTTTAAAGAACTAGGTTCCTAAAAGAGGCACATTTGGGCTATTTCCAGGAAAATCTCCCCTATTTATTACTCTGCTGATACTGACTCTGAAGGGAATCTTTGGGAGATAATTTCCAGGGTCTAGCAAAAGATCATCTATTTCACAAGTGGTCCCCTGATTCAGAGACTAATTTTGTGTGTGTTTGCATTCAGTCCACTTTGCGTCGCAGGAGCAAGCCAGAACGGAAAGAACGTATTAGTGAGCAGACCTACCAGCTTTCACGATGGACCCCAATTATTAAAGATATCATGGAGGTCAGTGATGGAGGGAGAGCCGTGGCACCGGCACTTCCCCAAATGCTTCTAAGTGCACCTGCTATAAAGTGGTGGTGATACCTAGGGTTTTCTTTCCTTGAGGATTTACAGCCAAGTCTCCAGAGCTCTTTCAGCCTTCATATGGATGCACACCGTGTTCTGAGTCTTTATGAAGGGCGGTTTCAAGAGGCTGCCAGATACAGTCCCCAAGATCCATGCCTGTTGCTCATGTCCTTGAAGATTTAGCCTTATATTGTAGAAACTCTTTAATGGCACCATATCCAAAGGAGACAAACACATCCCAGCATCACAAAGCTCAGATGAGTAACATACACATGCCTTCATATGGAAGGGATGTGAGCGTGCACTCTTATGCTTCAGCTTTGCGAGATACAGCAGCACCTCTTCGGTCTGGTGTAGAAAGGCCTCTGGAAAGTGACCCCGGCATGTCCCTACCACTTCTCCCACTGCTCCCCTCCCTAAATGTTCCAGGTCAGCCAGATCAGAGTCTGGCAAGCATATTTCTACATTTCCACACAACACCCCTCCTGTCCTGCCACCTACCACCTCAGCAACCCTTTTCTGAGCTCCTGTAGTATTTTTCAGGGGCACTCTTTACAAGTATATATGCTACTTGATTTTTTTTTTTTTTTTTTTTTTTGAGATACTGGGGACTAGAGATTAAACCTGGAACCTCGTTTGTGGGAAGCTGGCACTCAACCACTGAGCCATATCAGCTTTCCTGAATTGGCTTTTTCGTTTGTTTTGCTTGTTATCTGTCTTTGTTTTTTTCAGGAAGCACTGGAAACCGAACCCAGGACTTCCCATGTGAGAGATGGGTGCTCAACTGCTTGAGCCACATCTGCTCCCACTGCTCGATATTTTGGGTTATCTTTTTATGCATTTATGCAGTCCCTTCAACTGATGCATCCTCTACACAGTGCCTTTCACATAGTAGGCGTTCAGTATTTGTTGAATAGAAGGTATTGTGTATCATAATAGTCCTCCATTGTCCCTCTCCTCTCCTTGTAGTGTGAGGAAACTCTGCATAGAATCCTATACCTTAAGTCTTTGGGGTTGGACCTGAAGCTCCCTCACTTGACAGGTGAACAAAACTGGGGTCCAGGGATCCCTTAGTTAATTCATAGTGGGCTAGGATAAGAGCTCAGATGTTCCCACTGAATTGTAAATTTAAGTAAATAAATAAATGTAGAATGAGTCAGCTTCCTATTTTAAAACACTCAAATCAAAAGGATTAGCTGATCAAGAGACATCAAGAAACCAATTACATTTGCTCCCCTTTTTACTACCTTCCCTCCCCACAGTTCCCTAAAGAGACATGTATAGGCTTTACATGATAACTGTTAGGAAAAGTGTAGATTTCTAGGCAGCGATGAGGTGGATGGAACCCACCCACCCAGTAATTAGACCCTTAGAATATAAGAATATAATATGAGAATATAAGGCTTTGTCTTACATGAGAGACTCTGCCTGTGCCTAGCTTTGACAATGCTGATGAAAAGTGTCAGAAATTTATTGGATAGAAACAACATTTATAACCTTACATAGAATGTAAAAGATGGGGGAAAAGAAGAAATTAGAAGAGAAACAAGAAAATTTAATGCAATTATTTTATTTTAAAGAGCAGGTTGTGGGAGTGGATGTGGTTCAAGCCGTTGAGCACCTGCTTGCAACCTGGAAAGTCCTGGGTTCAGTTCCCAGTGCCTCCTAAAAACAAAGAAACCAAACAGCAGGCAAACAAATGGAGAAACCAACTTAAGGGAGTTGATGTGGTTCATTCATTGAGTGCCAGCTTCCCACATACGAGGTCCTGGGTGAACGCCAACTTTGCATGTACAAGGTCCTAGGTTCAATCCTGGTACCTCCTTAAAAAAAAAAAAAAGCAGAGCAGACCTACACACTTATTTCAGCATAACAGACAGTTGCTGAGCATCCTGTCTGTGCCAAGAACTGTGCTAGGCACCCTGACAGCAGGCAGCAGGGCAAGAGAGCTCTCTCTGGTAGTTGCAAACCTGGCCATAATTTTTTGTTAACTGGACTTATTCTTTGAATCATCTTGTCTTGATTCTCATTAGCCCTTTTCAAACAGATGGCAATCTTAACATCTGTCTCTTATCTTTCCAGGACACTATTGAGGACAAACTTGATACCAAGCACTACCCTTATATCTCTACCCGCTCCTCTGCCTCTTTTAGTACCACTGCTGTCAGGTAGGTGAAAATCCCTGAGCAAAGAAGGGGATAATAGGTGGGACTGTCTCTGGTTGGATTTCAGCTGAATGGTAGTCCTGTTGTGCAGTGGCAGATCTGCGGCGTCTCACGGCACCCAGAGCACAAGCCATGTCCTTGCAGCAGTCCACAAGGCCCTTCACCCTCTAGCCTCCCGTTACTTCTCTAACTTCCTCATCTCACTCCTCCTTTTGCTTACTCCATTCCAGCCACACCAGCCTTCTTGCTCTTCCTTGAACATGCCAGGCCTACTTCTGCCTCAGGGCCTCTGAGCTTGCTTTTCCATCTGCCTGAAATTATCTGCCCCTAGATATATCTGCATGGCTTTGCCTCTTCATTGCCTTCAGGTCTTTAATGAAGTGCTCCCTTCCAGACCTTCCCTGACCACCCTGTTTAATGTTGGAGTACATGAATGTTCACAGCAGCATTGTTCCCAGTAGACAAAAAATAGAAACAATCTACAAGTCCATCAACTGATGAATGGATAAACAAAATGTGGTATAGCCATACAGTGGAATATCATTTAGCCATAAAAAGGACTTAAGTTCTGATATATGCCACAACATGGATGAACTTTGAAAGCATTATGCTGAATAAAAGAAACTGGGGGGGGAAAAAGCCAGATACAAAAGGTCACATATGGTATGATTCCATTTATATGAAATGTCCAGAGTAGGCAAATCCATAGAAACAAAGTTAATTTGGGCCAACAAAGACATGTGGTTGCAAAAGACTGGAGGTGTTGGTGGGAGAAATGGGGAGTGACTGTTAATCAGTATGAAGTTTCTTTTGGGGGTGATGAAAATCAATTTTAAAATTGATTGTGCTTATATAACTCTGTGAGTATAGTAAAAACCCTTGAGTTGTACATTTTATTTATTTATTTTTTATAGGAATTTTTTAAGAGTAATTTTATTTATTTTTGTTGTTGTTACATATCGCCCCCCACTTTCTGCTTGCTCTTGCTGTGTATCCATTCTTCTGTGTTCTTCTATGTCTGCTTCTTGTCTCCCCCCAGTTTTGCGGCAACATGCCGAGCCGGCCCTCCACGCAGGCGGCTCGCCCCACTCGTGGGTAGCTCCATTCTGTTTCACGGGCGGCTCCGCTCCATGTTTTGCGGGCAGCACAGCTCTGTGCTTCGTGAGCGGTACAGCTCCGTGTTTTGCGGGCTGCCTGGCTCCGTGATTCGTGGGCGGCTCGGCTCCGTGTTTCACGAGTGACTTGCCATGCCTGTGGCGGCTCCACCCTGCCCGTGGCAGCTCCGCTCTGCCCGTGGTGGCTTTTTGTCTTGCCCACGGCGGCTTTGCCCCGCCCACGGTAGCTTGCCTTTCTCAAGGCCCTCTGCCTGCTCAGAGAGGTCCCCAGGAACCGAACCCGGGGCCCCCCATGTGGTGTGCCGGCGCCCTTATCCACTGGGCTAAACAGCTGGCCCTGTACATTTTAAATGAGTGAATTATATCTCAATAAAGCTGTTACAGAAAAGGGAATAAAAGAAAAAAAAAGTGCATTCTCCACTTCCAGCACTCCCTATCCGCTTTCCTGTTTTATTTTACTCCATAGAACACACCCCCATCTAGTACATGATTAGTATTTATCTTATTTATCTTGTTTATTGTCAGTCTCCCCCAGCTAGAATGTCAGCTCCAATAGGGCAGGGGTTTGTGTCTGTTTTGTTTGCTGCCTTGTCCTCAGTGTCCAGAAGAGAGCCTGGCATGTAGTAGGTGCTTGGTATATTTTTTATTATTAATCTAGAAGGGGATGAATATATCATCTGCCTAGAGTCACATTTCTCAGATTCATTCTTGATGGAAGCATGGGTTCTGGAAATGTGGACACTGGGTTTACTGCCATGTACTTGGTAGTATTCAGACATTTTGCAGTTGTGAGATGTAAGTAGACAGCCATCCATTACTTCTGCCCCTGTGCTTTCCTGATCCTCGTGGCCCTGCAGGGATATTTTTTTAAAGCTCTTCCTATCATTCTCCTTCTTGCTGTACTCATCCAAAAACCTTTCCTATTGTGTTCTGCATGTGATATCTCCACGTGCCGGTCCCTGGAACTCAAATACTTAATAGGTACATTTTGTTTTCAGACTCTTTTTCTCTGCCTCTCTTATCTCTGTGGTCTAGATTGATTCCTGACCTCAGCCATCTGTTACCTTTCCTAAGGTGAGGCACCTGTAGCTGAGCAGCCTAGAGCCAGCATGCTGCTCTGTTTTTATTTTTTCATTTGTTTTTATTAGCGCAGTTGTAGATTTACAAAAAGTTCATCCAGAGAACAGGGTTCCCTCATAGCCCACCCCACACACAGTTTTCCCTACTATTAACATCAGCATTAGTGTGGTTACCTTTGTGCTTCTCTGCCAATGAGAACTTTGTTTGGCTTCCAAGAACAATCAAGGCTGAACACATGAGCTTGAAACAGGGGTTACCAGCTCTAGAGAAGGCAGCCTGTGACACGGTGCAATGTGCACTTCCTGGGATTAACACTTTTTATGATATTTACCTCTTTGTTCCTCTTCTCATACTTTTCCGTTCTTTCTCTTGCCCTCCTATTTCTGTCTTCACTTTAGACCTTCTTCCAAGCCTGTGCCTGAGGCCTGCTGGTGGCATCTGTGACATTGTACAGCCCTTCTGATGGCAGTACGGCTAAATATTTATTGCCAGTCTTGGAGTAAAATACAAAATCCTAAGTAGAACCACAGTCAGGCTGGTTGGTGATAGTAAGGTATCAAATGATTGCAGAAGGAAAGAAAGTGATTGTGAAATTCTCTGTTGGTTCAAATATTCTCTACAGTGCCTTCTAGATTTGGGGAATGACTTAAATGCTTCCATAAGTCATTTTCTTAATCTGGAAGCAACCCATCTCATTGTTTGAGTACAAGGTAAAGACCTTTTGGGGGAAGCCTGGAAACAGAGGGCAGCATCTCTGGGGAACTGTCCCTACTCCTGAAATGCTGTTCTTCACTGGCTCCTCTAATATGTCTTTAAGGAGGTAGCTTGGTGTCACCTCTTATGGGAAGAGATGCCTGGACAGGGATAGATGGCCCTTCCCTGTGTTTATTCCCATGGCACTGTGCGCTCTTAATTGTGGCACCAATTTGGATCTTTTTCCTTCTCCCCACCCCCACTCACCCCCACCCACTCCAGTTTCCCTGTGAGCTCTTGGCGGACAAGGGCTATATCTCATTCAGGTCTTCCTCTCCAGTGCCTAGGGGAGGACCAGGCCCTTGTGCCGCACTTGGTATGTCTTTGTTCAATAAATAAATGTGTCAGCCTGAAGACAGATCTTAGACTCTGCCAGCAAAGTGTCCCAGGCAAGCTTAGAAACATGCACAATCTGGGTGGGGTAGGTGCTCAGACTAGCATCATTCAGGGTTATGCTTTTAAATTTAACATCTCAAACTCTGAAGCTCAACTGAACCTATCTGTGGCCTACATGTTTCTTTTCTTTTTTTTTTTTTTGTTTTGTTTTGTTTTGTTATATATCCCCCCCTTTCTGCCTGTTCTTGCCACGTTCATTTTTGCGTTCCTCTGTGTCTGCCTGTCTCCCCCTGTTGTGGCGACCCACTGAATCAGCTCACC
>PVKH010004592.1:0-23157 GCA_004027955.1 Chaetophractus vellerosus | reverse complement strand
GTCCATTCTTCTGTGTTTTTCTATGTCTGCTTCTTGTCTCCCCCCGTCCCCGCGGCGATGCGCCGAGTCGGCCCTCCACGGCGGTGGCTCGTTCCGTTCTGAGGGTGGCTCCATTCCGTTTTCACGGACGGCTCCACTCCATGTTTTGCGGGCAGCAGTCCTCCATGTTTTTTTGCGGGTTTTCGCAGGCAGCAGCTCCGCTTTTCACGGGTGACTTTGCCATGCCCGTGGGGGCTCCGCCCTGCCCGTGGTGGCTTTTTGCCTTGCCCACTGCGGCTTTTGCCCCGCCCACGGCGGCTTGCCTTTCTCAAGGCCGTCTGCCCGCTCGGAGAGGTTCCCGGGAACCGAACCCAGGGCCTCCCATGTGGTACACCGGCGAGCTCTTTATCCACTGAGCTATCTAGCCGGGCCCCCCCTGTGTATCTCTTAATTCAACATCAAAAGAATTATCAGATATTTGATCACTTGATTAAGTTAGGAGTTTAGGCTTCTGAGAATAATGAATAATGAATTAATCAAAGTGACAATACAATATTTTAAGTAAATTAAGAAGAAGGTAATTCAACTTTTTAAAAAAGAACCCTAAGGTTCTTTTAGAAGCAAGGAACTCTTATTTGTTTAAAAAGAAAATTAAGGGGCACAGACATGGCTCAAGTAGTTGAGCACCCACCTCCCACATGGGAGGTCCCAGGTTCGGTTCCCAGTGCCTCCTGAAAAAAACAAAAACAAACAACAAGCAAAACAAATGATAAACCAACTAAGGGAAGGCCATGTGGCTCAGTGGTTGGGCTCTGGCTTCCCATATACAAGGTCTGGGGTTCAATCCCCTGCCCCTGATACCTAAAAAATAATAATAATAAGGTCATGACAACATTAGCACAAAGTTCAGGAAGTTATTCTAGTGAGATATGGCATCTCTGCTATCAAGCAGATTATTCAGAGGGAGAAGAATAACCTTTTATCATAACTTGCTATGAGCAGACAAAATACTCCAAGACCAATTTATTTTCACAGAGAAAACCAAATTCCAGTTTTTCGTCAGTAAATATTTGATATTAATGGATTCACAAGCTTTCCCTTTTTTATCTTATAAATCCATCAAAACTGAGCCAGCTTTGGCAAAATTTTAATATTTCATTGCATATTTTCACACAGTTTTTTGCAGTTAATTATAGTCCAAGGTAAATAAAATTTCCTTTCCACATACCTTCTACAACTTTCAATATTCACCCAGGTTTTGTCCTTCATCATCCTCTTTCACATTTTGGAACAACCCAGACACTTTACTTTAGGTCAAAATAATCTTTTCCCATTAATAAACAAAAACACATCTTTGCATATAGTCGTACTTCTAAGGTACTGTTGTTATAGTCGCAATCTCTATGTTAATTATAACTTAGCCAACGTCACTAACTTCTATATCACAGAGAGTTAGATAATTGAGAAATTTTTGTCATATACAAGTGTTTTAGCAGATCAGCAAGACTCATGGGCACACATAATATACATATCCTTTTTATACCTTCTTAAAGTGGCAAAAATAAATGCTTGTTAATGTGATTTAAGTGTATAGCCACTACATAACATATAAGAATTAAAATCAAGGATATATGTATGTGTGTATATATGTATATATATATAAAAACTATATTTGGTGATCAGTGTTTCAGTATTCTGTCTTAGAAATTTTATTCAAGTATGCAAAGATTATCCATTAACTCTGCTATTAGTCTAAGGTCTTAAAGTTAACTAAGAATATTGGAAATTACGTTTAACATACAATACATAGAACATAATTACTGTTGGTATAAAAGCTTTTGTCAGAATTATAATTTGTTCATATTATATGGAAGTGACATTAACTTATCTGATCGGTAGTCCAGTATAAGAAGTTCGGATATAACGTGTCTTCATGAGAAAAGAAATCCAAGTCTTATTTAGAAAAAATAAAATATTAGCTAATATTGCATCCCACACTTATTAAATCCAGGAAAAGAAAAACAAATAGCTGTTTTAAATCCAAATTATCAAAACAGTCTGATTTGTTCAGGTGTTCACTTTGATTACACAAATTTGGATTCTTATATAAAAATGCTTCCCTAAAAGGTCACACCACATTTAAAGTATTAGAAATTGAGATTATTTATTTCTTGAGGATTTATTTCTTGAGGATCCTTATGACCCCTTATATTAGATTTTTGTAACTCTTATTAGCGTTTATAAACCAATTAAAATAGAATTACGTGAGGAAATTTATATCTCATTTGTTAATGCCTTTTCCAGAGAAGTGAAAATATTTTAAACTCACCCTATTAAGGTAAAGGAGGAGTACAGACTTTTCTCAAGCACTGGCACACAGAGAACTTGGAGCTTCAGGTCTACAGCTTCAGCCACAGGTCAAAGGAAATAGCATACAAACCCACCATTCTAGATCTGAAGGGGCTTTTCTCCTTTCCAAGTAGAAGCAAGTTATTTTCTTCTATGTACAAAACAATAATGCACCAGATTCTTTTCCATGTCATACCCAACAGAGAATTGATCCCCATCAGACTATTATGGGGAATAAATTATTGACTGTGTGTGTGTGCAAACCAGAAACAAACATAGCCAAGAACCAGGAAAACAAAAACAGTAGAGGAACAGAAATTTAATGACGATAAAGCTCTGTTGCTACTTAGTATTCACTCTAAGAGCCAAGAAAAATATTCTGGGAGGGTACACGCTTTAATAGCCTCAGGAAGGTGTATCCACTTGATGGTGCAGTAATCCTCAGGCTGTTGCTGTATGTTAGTTCAGAAGGCCTATAGACTTTTCTTAGGAGACCAAATACTAGACCCTTTTTCTTGTTCTCTACATTAGAAGTGTGCCTCTTCTTCTGTTTATAGTCTTTTCTTGAGTTTAAGCTGTTTATAGGACCTATAAATGAAAACTGTTTGTAGACATTTGTAATTTCATGCCTGGAGTCCAAAGGAGAAGTTGGGCTAGAGATGGACATTTTTGAGTCCATCACAATAATGCCAAAAATTGAAATCATTTAGATGATGTGTGTGTATATATATATTTCTATACTTCTTTTTATTGTTAGTTAAATGACAATAAAAGGGCTAACAATATGTATCCTTAATGTATTAATGCCTTTTTAAAGCAGGAGTTCTTAACCAGGGGTCCACGAGCTTGAATTGAAAAAAATCAACTTATTATCTTTATTTTCTCTGACCTTTAACTGAATTCTAGCATTTCCTTCCCTTATGAATGTGTGCAATAAATTACAGTAGTAGTTATTTCATGTTATATTACAGTTGTTTCATATCTCGAAAAATCACTTATGCTCAACCATACTTCGAAATTACAGTAGTTGTTAGACCGGACACTAGTTGAGTATCATAAAACTATCTACCACTACATTCTGAAAAGGGGTCTGTGGTTTTCACCTGACTGGCAGAGGGGTCCATGGAATAAAAAAGGTTAAGAACCCCTGATTTAGAGACAATATTTTAACATTTCACACATCACACCTAATCCTTCATACTTCCCACTCACTTCATACCTGACACTCCCTACTTCACATTTCCACCTTCACAATTAACCTTACAGCAGTATAATTTCATTTACCCACCCTTCCATCCTTTAAGCTATCATTTTTTTTTACTTCTACTTACTTCTACCTTATAATGTTATTATTTTTTTTCTTTAAACAGTCCGTTGTCTTTAAAGGAAATTATGAGAAGAAAAAAAACAATCTTATTTACCGCTTCCATTGCTCCTCTTTCTTCCTGTAGATTGAAGTTTCTATGTGGCATATTTTCCTTCAGCCTGAAGAACACTGTGCAGGTCTGCTTGTAAACGTGTTCATGCAACTCTTGTTTATCTGTTTATCTATATCATGCTCGTTTTTATATATATAGATAGTGATAGAGTATGGATTGAGAATTATTTTATCTTTCAGCACTTTAAAGATGTCATTCCATTTCCTTCTGGTCTCCATTATTTCTGATGAGAAGTCAGGGATATTCTTACTGCTTCTTTGTAATGTCTTTTTTAGCTAACTGCTTTCAAGATTTTCTCTTTATTTTTGGTTTTCAGTAGTTTGACTACAATTTGTATGGTTTTCTTTGCATTTATTTGGATTGAAATTCACTTATCTTATTTGATATATGTCAATTTTTTTTTCATCAAATTTGGGGAAATTTTGACCACTATTCATCTAAATATAATTCTGCCTTCTTCTCACCCTGTTTTCCTTTTGAGATTCCTATTACATTTATATTAGATTATTTGATATTCTCCTACAAGTCCTTGATGTTCTGTTTATATTTTATCAATCTTTTGAATCTGCTATTCAAATTGCATCATTTCTATTGTCTTCAAGTTAACTGATGCTTCTGTTATCTCCAGTCTGCTGAGACCATGCAGTGAGTTTTTCCTTTCAGCTATTGCACTTTTCTGTTCTAAACTTTCCTTTTGGTTCTTGGTTCTTTTATTTTATTTATTTATTTATTTATTTATTTTTGGAGTTTTTTGAATTGGAGTTCTTTTTTTATTATTATTTTTTATTTTTTTCACTTTATTTTTTTTAATTTTTTATATATCTCTATATATTTTTAGGATACATTGATTACATAAATGTTACACAGAAATTCCAGGAGTACCATATGCCACCCCCCCACACACCTCCCACAACCTCCCACATACACATCCCTCATCAGTGTGGCACAATGCCTGTGACAGACATACACACCTTGGGGCTTTGCCACCAAGCATAGATCACAGTTCAGACTGCAGACGACCCTCTCTCCCACACAGTTCCACATGATACATGATGATACAAAATGGCCTACATCCTCCATTGCAACATTACCCACGACAATTCCCAAGTCCCAAAAAAAACCCATATTACAATTTCCCTTCCCTCTCCCTGCCCCCAAAGTGTCCAATGACCCTGGCTCCACATAATTTTGCAATTTCTTCCATTGCATATATCACAAGTCTATAGCAGGACACCAACAAGTCCATTCTAGTCCATAGTTCTTCCCCCAATCCCGAGGAGTCTGGGATGGTGATGTCCCCTCCACCACCAAGTGAGAGGGGGCTCATATCCTGTGGATATGATGGAAGAGATTATCCTGCCTGCAGCTGCAGGCTCTCTCCATTCCCCAGCATAGCCATCATCCATCATCAACTCCCAACTAGGTGTCCTGGGTGAGTCCATTGAGTTGCAGGTCCACAGAGTCTCTGGACCCAGTTGGCACATGGACAGCCCATAGTCTCTGGTCTATGGAAGTACACCTAAAACTCTGGCATCAAATATAGGTTTGAATAGAAGAGACAAATGGACCATGTGCAGTGAAGACATATTTCGATCAGACTCTGTCACTCTCAGGAGCAAGGATTCCAAATTAGGGCCCACTAGTAAGGCACCAAACTCTGGGGCTATCTGCCCTGATATAGGACCTGGACATCTCCAAAGCATTCAGGAGGCCCACTGTTTGGGGTGATATCCATATTGGAAGCCTAGGAGGTCCTACTGGGATCTGCACAAGTGTCACCTCTGGGTTGACCTCCTGACTCACTTTGAAGTCTCTTAGCCCTATGAACTCATTTGTCTTTACCATTTCCCCCTTTTATTTGAAGTCTTTTTCCAGTCGTACTGCCCATTGGCATTTGTTAGTAATCTCTCGTTGCCAGGGAGGCTCATCCCCAGGAGTCATGTCCCACGCTGGGAGGAAGGTAATGCATTCATATGCTGAGTTTGGCTTAGAGAGAGGCCACATTTGAGCAACAAGGAGGTTCTCCAGAGGCAACTCTTAGGCACACCTTAACACCAGGCTACTTCAATTTCAACAGCAATAAGGCTAGTCATCAATAACAAGGGCCCATCATTGGATCATCCTCCTTTGCCAGACACTGCCCCTGCACTTGGGGGGCTGTTGCTACTCTCCTGGAGAATATGGAAGAGCTCTCCAGGATGGGACTTCAGTATTCTTTCATTTATTGAGTTATTCTTCACCCTGTGACCATGCCCCGTGAGCATTTGAGCAATTTTATATACCTTTTATGTATGTTCAGGTGGACTTAAACTGCTGATCTTATGGCAGTTCTATATTTAGCTTCCTGAGTAACTGCCAAACTGTCTTCCATTTTACAGAGGGTACACCGTTTTACAATCGTTTTACATGAGATTCCTATTACATTTATGTTAGACTATTTGATATTCTCCTACAAGTCCTTGAGGTTCTGTTTATATTTTATCAATCTTTTGAATCTGCTATTCAAATTGCATCATTTCTATTGTCTTCAAGTTAACTGATGTATTCTTCTGTTATCTCCAGTCTGCTGAGACCGTGCAGTGAGTTTTTCCTTTCAGCTATTGCACTTTTCTGTTCTAAACTTTCCTTTTGGTTCTTTATTTTCTGTTCTCTGCCAAGATTCTCTGTGAATTCATTAAGTCCATATAGAGCTACTTTAAAATCTTTGTCTGTTAAATCCAACATCTAAGGCATCTTAGGATCAGCTTCTGTTAATTGCTTATTCTCTTGATTATTGGTCACATTTTTTTTCTTTTTTCTTTGAGGTACCAAGGGCCAGGGATTGAACCTGGGACCTTATATGTGAGAAGCCGGTGCTCAAGAACTGAGCCACATTGACTCCCCTGAGTTGGTTTTTTTTCCCTCGTTTTTTTGTTTGTTTGTTTGTTTGTTGCTTGTTGTTTGTTTTTTCTAGGAGGCACTGGGAACCGAACCCAGGACCTTCCATGTGGGAAGCAGGTGCTCGGCTGCTTGAGCCACATCTGCTCCTCTGTTTCTTTTTATATCCAGTAATTTTTACGTGTTGAACAGTGCTGGTGATACATTATTGAGATTCTGGATTCTTTTTTTTTTTTTTTTGAAGAGTAATGTTATGCTAGTAGACAGTTCAGTTATTGGATAATTACCTTGGATTTTTGTAACTTGGTGTTACACTTTTTTAGGGTGACTTTAGAAAGCCCAAGGTATTTCCCAAATTCACCTAACCTGTTGGGACTCAACTTTTATAATCTATATCCCCTGCAGATCTTGTCAGACCTTGGTTTTAGGCTTTTTTAGGGTGAATGTAGAGTAGGTCTCAATCTATGTCTTTGTCCTTACTCTTCAAGAAAGACTTTCTGCTGTCTTAGCTGAATGCCTGAAGTATTAAGGATGTATTTTAAAAGTTTTTCCATTCTGGCAGGGCTGGACCTCCAAAGTCCCCTGAACTGCTTGACTTCAATACCTTGGTTACATTCTTATTCTCATAGCAGCTGCTCTCTAGTATATCTCTGGTAAGTCTTTGTCAAGTACTCACAGGGACTCCCTACACAGTCTTCTGGGGCTCCCAAGTGCACAGCTTTATCATCTGCAGAATCTTGTCCTTCAGATTCCAGTCAATTCAGCTACTCCAGTTTCTGATTCTGCTTCCTCAGCTCAGCAGATCCATTGACTCAGCTTGGAGTCTAGCTCACTGTGCCACACTGTGGAAGTTGTCCCGAAGTAGTGAGCTAGAGTAATTGTGAGTCTCTCCTTGAGTGTTTCCCTTTTGTCAAGGAATGTAGTCTTGTGCTGCCTGATGTCCAATGTCTAAGAAATTTGAAATTTTATCCTATCAGAGGTTCTTGACCTTAGCTGTACTTAAGAATTGGTAAATCTCAGAAAGGGCTGAAGCATCTTTATTTTTCAAAAGCTCCAGAAGTGATCCAGATACACAGCAAAGAATGATATAAGCAATGAGAAGCTATAGAGGTATTTGAAGAAAGGAAGTGACATAATCAAATCAAATCTGCAATTTAAAAGGTAATTCTAGCTTAAATGGATAGGGAGAGATCCTATCATGTAATGTTTACATTTTTAGGGTCTTTAAAAGTGTGTGTGTGTGTGTGTGTGTGTATAATTAGGTATTACTCCCCACAAAAAGCACATTTTTTTTCATTTATCTTTTTTTTTTTTTTTCATTCTTTTGCACTGTTTCACTAGAACAAATTCCCAAGAGTAATTCTGTTGGGTCAAAGGAACTGAGTAGTTTTGGCTCCTGGCTATGTATTATAATCAACTTACAATATTACTCCTCATGTGATGGTTCAAATATGAACTTTAGAGTTACTTTGTAGGTTTGGAAAACTAGCTATTAAGATTTTGATCAGAGTAATTGTATTTTGAAGTTAGCAATAAATTACCAGCAATGTTTATGTCATGTTTATGCTATTTTATATTATTTAACTGAATGATTATTAACTAAATTTATCTTTAATAGATTGATGAACTCCCAGAAGGAGCTGTGAAGCCTCCAGCAAATAAGTATCCTATCTTCTTTTTTGGCACCCATGAAACGTAAGTCAATAAAACAACTTAAAGTTTCAACAACTCCAGTTTGATTCTACTAGATTACATTGTTTATGGAAGCTCTTTAACTTTTTATATATTGTTAAAATTAGTATAATCAATTATGTAAGATTACCAAGCTTAATAGTGTATTTATCTTTATGTAAAGATTTTTCCATCATAGAAGTCTTTAGGACTAAAAGCATTTCTTTGCTTTTTTAGAAAGCAATTTAATTGAGATATATTCACATACCATACGGTCCATCCAAAATATACAATCAGGGGCTTTTGGTATAATCAGTGTTGTGTATTCATCACCACAATCAATTTTAAGCATTTTCATTACTCCAAAAAGAAAAAAACTATCCCTTAGCAGTCACATCTCAAGCCTTCTGTCGTTCCCTGCCATACATAATCACTAACCTAATTCCATCTCTATAAATTTATTTATATTTCCATTTTATATAAATGGAGTCAATATGTAGTACTTTGTGTCTGGTTTCTTTCACTTAGCAAAATGGTTTTTTCTGGGTTTTTTTTTTAAACAATTAGAGAAAGAATATTAAAGAAATATTATTAATATATTACTATTCACTACAGTCCATAGTTTGCTTTAGGTGTATTTTTGCCCATATACCACCCTCTTATTAACACCTTGTAATAATAATGTACATTTGTTCTAATTCATGGAAGAGCCTTCTTACATTTGTACTATTGACCACACATCTTCCACAACAGGGTTCACTATGTTATACAGTCCCATGTTTCATCCTCTAGCTTTCCTTCTGGTGATATACACGACCCTAAACTTTCCCTCTCAACCACAATCACACCCACATATCACTGTTGTTAATTACATTCACTATAATGTACTACAATCACCTATATCCATTTCCAAACATTTACAATCAAACTTACTACAAATTCTGCACAAATTAACCTCAGCTCCCCATTCTCTACCCTAGTTCTATCTTCTGGTGACCTATATTCTAGATATAAACTGCATGAGTTTGCTTATTATATTTAGTTCATATTAGTGAGATCATACAATGTTTGTCCTTTTGTGTCTGACTTATTTCATTCAACATAATGTCCTCAAGGTTCATTCATGTTGTCGCATGCATCAAGACTTCATTTCTTCTTACAGCTGAATAATATTCCATTGTGTATATATAGATGCCACATATTTTTTATCCATTCATCAGTTGTTGGACACTTGGGTTGTTTCCATCGTTTGGCAATTGTAAATAATGCTGCTATGTATATGGGTATGCATATGTCTGTTCATATCCCTGCTTTCAGTTCTTCTGAGTATATACCTCGAACTGGGATTACTGGATCATATTGGCAGTTCTATATTTAGCTTCCTGAGGAACTGCCAGACTATCTTCCACAGTGACCATACCATTCTACATTCCCACCAACAGTGAATAAATGTTCTTATTACTCCATATCCTTTCCAACACTTGTAGTTTTCTGGTGGTTTTTTTTTTAATAGTGGCCAGTCTAATTGTGAGTTCAGACTGCTGGATTCCAGCTCCCACCCAGGTCGGAAAGTAGCTGGCAGCCTCTGTTTCAGCCCCGCCTGTGGCAAGGGAAGAACTGTGGCTGATTGAGAGACACAGTAACTTCTCTGGGTGGCAGGGAACAGGTTGCTGAATGGTGACTCTTCTCCAAGAAAGAGGGTGGGGGGCAAAGCCCAGCACAGGCTGCAGTGGCTGATTAAAGAATTCAGACTGCAGGGTCTGGAACCTGAGCAATAGTTTCAACCCAACCCACCCAAAAGCAGCTGGCAGCCTGTGTCTCAACTATGCCCCACTCAGGAGTAGAGTTGGTTGAGAGTTAAAGGCACATTACCACATGGATCTGCAGGAACAGTTGGCTGAAAAGTACTGTCTCCCGGGCACATCAGGAAGGCACAGATTGGAGAGGTGTCCAAGAGAAAAGGCTCCCTCTCAAGTCCCCTCCCCAGGTCACCCTGAACCCAATCTATACCCCTTTGTGGGTCCCTGGACCTGTTTTGACTGGGGAAAACTGACTCAAGAAGGTTGTCTCCAGGGAGACTCTCCTACCAAAATTAGCCCCCCAGGTAAAAGCAGCTAGAGATAATGAAAGGAATGTTAAAAGTATAGAGAGAGGCAAACCAAAAACAAACAGAACAGGTCAACATTCCCAGAAGAGGAACAGGGGAAAGGCAGCTTTCTTCTGAGGATGAAACAATTATACAAATAGTGCAATCTCAAAAAGTGTACCATATATCCAGGGCAAGAATCAGATGAAAAAGAGCTGAAAAAAATCTGACCAAACAGGAACTATTCTAAAGGTCTAAAATAAATTGAACCAAGTGTCAGAGAGGAGCTTTAGCACAAAGCCAATCAACAAGAAAACCCTAGGCAAGAGAGAGAAACTGACATTCACAGTAAATACATCAAGAAAATCAGATTCCTAGAAACCAGCAAAAAATTACAAGCCACATTAAAAAACAGGAATATATGGTCTGCTCAAAGGAACATATTAAACCTTCAGAGAGATAACAGGATTTGAAACAACTAATCAGTGATGTTCAAACAAATCTGCTATATCAATTCAAGGAGATGGCTAAAGAAATAGAGGATATTAAAACACTGGGTGAGTGCTCGCTTTGGCAGCACATATACTAAAATTGGAACAATACAGAGAAGATTAGCATGGCCCCTGCTCAAGGATGACACGCAAATTCGTGAAGCATTCCATATTTTTTTTGCAATGACAGATATAGGCCATTTTATATCAGCATATAACATGCAGAACTGTGTGGGAGAGAGTGTGGTCTACAGTGTGAACGATGGTCCATGCTTAGTGGCAAAGCCCCAAAATATGTATATCTATTGCAGGTGATGTGCCACACTAATGAAGAATGTATATGTGGGAGGTTGTGGGAGGTGTGGGAGGTGGGGCATATGGGTACCCCTAAAATTTTTGTGTAGCATTTATGTAATCGATGTATCTTTTTTAAAAAAATTAATTAATTATAAATAAATAAATAAATAAAATACTGGGTGAGCATAAAAATTTAAGAAAGCATGTAAAAACAAATAACAGATCTTATGGGAATAAAAGGCACAACAGATTAAATTAAAATGCATTAGAGGCAGGGAGCAGGTGTGGCTTAGTGGTTGAGTACCTGTTTTCCATGTATAAGGTCCCAAGTTCAATCCCCAGTATCTCCTAAAAAAATACATTAGAGGCATACAGCAACAAAGTTGAAGAAGCAGAAGAAAGGATTAGCAAGCTAGAAGACAGGGCATCTGAAATGAGACAGAAGAACTGATGGAGGAAAGAACGGAAAAAATTGAGCAAGGTCTCAGGGAATTGAATGCCAGCACAAAGCGCACAGATATCTTGCTTTTGGTTGTCATTTCTGTTGCTGCTTAAATGTTGGACATGACCCAAAAATATTCTTTAGGACACTTTGAAATCCTAGGGTGATTCCCTTACCATTCTCAGTAATTGTTTTTATTGCTCTTAAGTATTTCCCTTCTAGAGAAACTTCTTCCATTCATATTTCACAGTGAAGTTATATTTTCTCAGGCTTTTTGAACTTGCTGAGCCCTAAGGCAAACATGCTGTCTTTTTAAAATTTTCTATATATTGGGGTACAGGCTAAACTGCTATAATAAAAGAACCTGAAAATATAATGTATCAAATAATATAGAAGTTTATTTCTTTTGAAACAACCCAGAGGTAGGCATTTATGTAGTAGATTAGGATGGGTAGACTACTCTGCTCTAGGGGACCTAGGTTCCTCTGTCTTATTGTCCTGCCGTTCCTGTACTGTTGCCCTTGTCTGCTTATTAAAAATCTGGCTTGGTAGCACATATCCATCTTCCAGCCAAAGGAAATGGGTGAAGAGAAGAGATGAAGGGCAAGCAACATCCTTTTAAGGAAATGACGAGGAAGTTGAGTATATCACTTTCTCTCACGTTCTAGTGGCAAGAATGCAATATGACTACATCTAGATGTGAGGGAAGCTGGAAAACATAGTCTCTAGTTGAGCAACTATGTGGCTGCTGAAAAAACATTGGGAGGAGTAATCCATTAATAAAAGGAAGAAGAGGAGAATGAATAATGTAGTAATTGTTGGCAATCTCTTACACATTATATATGTGGTTACTTACAAGGAAAAAGATGGAGTAGAAATTGCAAATGTAGGGAAAAGGTAAAAACTATCATAATATTATGAGTCTCCAAATTCAGTGTTATCCCTTACGTTCATTTGAATTTTAGCAGAGCTAGGCTTGAACTTTTTCTTAGCTTGATGTCTCTGCCACTCTGGCATCTTCCTCTTTCTTGTCCTCAGGTGAGAAATAGTTGTGTTACTTTCAGACAATTAGTTTTGGTTTTTTTTTTTTTCATTTGTTTGTTTTCTGTTTTTTGTTTTAATCTAATGGATACTGTGAGTTATGCAACTGATCATGTTTTCCTCAGACAGGTTGCTAGAAAGCTAAGAATGAATTGAAATTTACCTACAATAAGTGCATAGGGCTTTGTGATAATGTATTTTTGTATTTGCCCCATTCTTTTATATATATATATATATTTTTATTTTAATTAGAGAAGTTGTAAACTTACAAAACAATCATGCATAATGTACAGAATTCCCATACATCTCCCCTCCACCAACACCTTGCATTGTTGTGGAACATTTGTTACAGATTTTCAAAGAACATTATCAAAATATTACTACTAGCTGTGGTCCATAGCTTACATTTGGTATATTTTTTCTATACACCTCCCCATTAACAACATGTTTTAGTATTGTACATTTGTTATAGTTCATGAGAACTATAACATTTGTGCTGTGAACCACAGTACATCATTCACCACATGGTTCACAGTTATACAGCCCCATGGCTTGTACAGTCCATACAAAGTGTACACTCAGTGGCTCTCACTTTCATCACAGAGTTGTGCAGTCATTGCCTCAGTAAATTTTTAATGTTTTCCTTAGTCCAAAAGGAAAAAATCCCATACCCTCCCTATTATTGACCCTTAGCATTGATATAATACCTTCTTTGGCACTGATGCAATAATATTACAATATTACTGTTAACTGTAGTCATAAGTTACATTAATTGTATTTTTCCCATGCATCACCATATTCTTACCACCTTGTTATTTGCCCCATTCTTGCCTCCATTTTATGTCTGTACCATTGTTTTGCTTTTTCTGTAGAACCTATTTCCAAGTGATTTGGTTGTATTTAGAGGACAAGGCAGGATTTAGTAAGCAAAATCATCACATTTCCACTATACACTCAAATCAACCATTTATATTTTATGGTTGCTTTCGTTCACTTAGTAAACATTTATTTTTCAGGCATTCTGTAAGGCACTGGAAATTAAAAAGGTGCCCTTAAAGAACTTGCCTATGGTGTATGTAAAGAAATCATTCCAGTGAATAGTGTTAAGAGTTTCACGGAGCTGTTTCTTATAGCATCCTTAATATAAGTCAACGGCATCATTCCAAGGCTTAATTCCATAAAAGCAGTTCTACCAAAGACCAATATAATACAGACCATATGTGAGTTTTTTGCAAGTTTGACCATCTAGGTATAGATGTAAATTATTTGGAGAATGAATGAGCCATAAACATTGTTTCAACTGAATTTTTCCTAGGTATTGTGTTCCCTGAACCAGAGATTACATGCTCTGGCAAATACTTAATATTCAACCTTTCTGAAGACAGAAGTTATATCAATGTTGCTTAACACTGTTTACACAGTGCCTTGCACAGTGTCTGGCTAATGGTAGATGTTTAAAAAAATATCTGTTAAATGAATTAAAATTAAATGAAATTAATGAAGAAAATAAACCCAAAGCTCTGAGTAAGGTGGGGAACTTAACAAGAAAGCTGTATTAGCTCTGCATGTAGGTCAGCCAGCCTAAGGAGTACCCCCCAGGCTAGCCCAGGATTCTCCTCAGAATATGACTTTGAATCTGTTCTAACGCTCAGACATATAGGTACCTGGAGCCCCAAGTTCTTCTTTTTTTTTTTTTTTTTTTTTGTTACATATCCCCCCCCCTTCTGCTTGCTCTTGCTGTGTGTCCATTCTTCTGTGTTTTTTTTTACTATGTCTGCTTCTTGTCTCCCCCCCGTCTTTGCGGCGATGTGCTGAGTCGGCGGCTCGCTCCGTTCATGGGTGGCTCCATTCTGTTTCATGGACGGCTCCCTTCCGTGTTTTGTGGGCTGCAGAGTTCCGTGTTTTTGCGGGCTGCTCGGCTTCCATGCTTCACGGGTGGCAGCTCCGGATGCCCGTGGCGGCTCCGCCCTGCCCGTGGCGGCTTTTTTGCCTTGCCCACGGTGGCTTGCCTTTCTCAAGGCCATCTGCCCGCTCAGAGAGGTCCCCGGGAACTGAACCCCGGGCCTCCCATGTGGTATACCTGCGCCCTTATCCACTGGGCTATCCAGCCGGCCCCTCTTCTGCTTCTTATAACATTACTCCAGTAATTTTAGTGTGGACAATTTTCAAGGCAGCTTTGGCCAGGGGAAAAATATATTATCCTTAGAGCATCTAATTTTGAACAATTTTATTGTCTAGCCTACTCTTTATATTTGTAAATCATATAGCAAAGTAACCAATTGAGAGAGGATTGGATTTATGGAATTATCTATAATCCAGAAAAAAGCAGGGTTGTCTATCAAAAACAAAGACCTGTTTTTGAGTGGTTCACTCATGGTCCCTCTTTCTGGCAACAGCTGATGTGGCCAGTTGTCATTTAAAGCCAGTCCTGGGGAATGATAGTAAAAGCCTATTATTTATGCATAAAAGAATGCTTTCTCATCTCTGTAGCAGGAGGACATGTATTTCATATATCTAAAAGGCTAAAAAAGTAGAAATTTTAAAAATACCAAAAAAAATAAAAGTGGCTAAGGAACAAGGTAAAAAGTAAAGAAGGACAGAAATTATAGAAATTATTAACTCTTTCATAAAAAAATAATAATCATTAACCCTGACTCTTTTTTTTTTTAAAGATTTATTTTATTTTATTACCTATCTCCCCTCCCCCCCGTTACGGCAACACGCCGAGGCCGGTCACTGCGCAGGCGCGGCTTTCCCCGCTTGTGGGCGGCTTCTGCTTCCATTCACAGCCAGCTCCACTTCAGTTCGCGGGTGGCTGGCTGCGCTCCATTCGTGGGCGACCTGCCCTGCCCGTGGCGGCTTTGCCCTGTCCATGGCAGCTTTTTGCCCTGCCCACGGCGGCTCTGCCCGCTAGGAGAGGTCCCCGGGAACCAAACCCGGGGCCTTCCATGTGGTATACCGGCACCCTATCCACTGGGCTATATGGCCGGCCCCAACCCTGACTCTTGTGGCATTAAAGTACAGGCTCTGGTTAGCATCAATAGCTGTTGGTCTGTGTGGACCTCAGGCAGTTTATTTCACTGTCAATTCCTGTGCATAGAGTCAAAAGCTGGGGAAACGTCAAAAGCTAGAGTCTAGAATTATTCATGACAGATTTCTCTAAAAGTGAAATAGCCATACCTAAAGTCTATTTCTTTCTCATGTTCAGTTTGTCAGGCAAGACATTGACATGCTTTTTGATTAATATGTTCAGTAACCTAAAAAATTATTTCTGGGTTCAGTGAGATGGAATCATGCTGACTGAACAATTAAAGACAAATAAGTAGAGAAAGTTTGGTGATTCTTAAATAGCTAAGGGGTCAGATAGCTTCCCCAGGTATTTTTATCTACTCAAAAGTTTTTGGTCAGCTGGTCGATGTTAAGGGGCACTACGGAAACCCAGTCAGAAAATGGAATTTAAAGATCAACAGTAAACAACTTAGACTCTCAAAACTTTAAATATCAGCTCTTTGCTGATAACTTACAAATTTATATCTCCAGCTCAGACCTTTCATCTAAACTCCAGAATCATCTCTCCAACTGCCCATTTAACATTTCTGTTTGGATCTCTAACTGGGATTTTGAGCTTAATGCATCCAAAACTGAATTCTGGCCTGTTCTCCCAAAAATTTTTTTCATTTCAATTAATATCAGTTCCATTCTTTCAATTGGTGAGTCCAAAACCTTATCCTTAAATCCACCCTTTCTCTTACATGCCATATCCAGCCCCATCAGCAAATTATTTTTTGAGAGTGATTTCAGAATTCAACCATTTCTCACGAACTGTACTGCTTATATCCTGGTCCAAGTCCTCATCATTACTTCAGTAGCCTTCTAATTAGTCTCCCTGCTTCCATCCTAGTACCCAACCCTTCAGTCTGTTTTCAACACAGCAGCCAAAATGATCCTCTTAAAACATAAAGTGTCACTTCTCAAAACCTCTGATGGCACCCTATCTTACTCAGAGCCCTTATAGTGGCCTCCTAGACCCTCCATAATCTGATACCCCACCCTTTTACTTCTCTGACCTCATCTCATTCTGCTCTTTCTTTCACTCATTTTACTCTAGCCATACTAGCCTCTTACATTTCTCAAACACAGTAGGCATGCTCTTACCTCAGGGCCTTTGCACTTGCTCTTCCTTCAACCTGCTCTACTCCTCCCCAGATACGTGTGTGGATGACTCCTTCATCCTTTAATTCTTTACTCAGATGTTCCCTTTTCAGTGAGACTTTCCCTAAACTGTATATCTAAAACTAAAACTGTAAAATCTTCCCTCAGTCCTTCCCATCCCCTTCCTTTCTTTGCTTTTTTCCTTAGCACACATACTGTGTATTTATTTATCTTTTTATTGTCCAGACCTCCCACCCCCACCTCTAGACACAGAAAGTGTCCATAATGGCAGAGGTGTTTGTCTCTTTGTTCTTTGCAGAATCCTCAGCACCTCTGGAATAGTGCCTGACACATAATAGATGTTTAAACACTATTTGTTGAATGAATTAATAAATGAATCTTAGTTTATGTTCTAAGCATCATGGGTGTTAGCCAGGATGTGGACCTCCACAGTCTCATTCACCAGGTTAATACCTTAGGAAATTATGCTGAAGACTCAGGCTTGAATGCTGTAATCTATTAGCCAGCCCCAGGATTTATTCTAATTCATTTTTTTTCTATAACTGTGATTAATTTAGGATTAGGTTTAAATTGGATAAGATTCTGTCTACCTTGCCACTTATGGGTTTTTTGGTTGTTGTTTTTGTTTTGTTTTTTTTGCTTAGTGCCTTATGAAGCAGTAATATAATTTTTTAATTTATAGAATTTTTAGTGAATAAATATGCTAATGTGTTCATATCATTACTGTGAATCTCACAAAACTCTTTTCTAATCCTATTGTACACTAGCAAAGCTAAGTCTTATTTTAAGATGATTTAAGTGGTCAAAGTAGATTCTTTAATGCTATTCATGTAACTAAAAATCAATTTAAAACAAAGAAGAAATGATTAATTTAAAGCTAAAAATCAAAGTAGCACCATCCAGGGTTGCTGGCTTGTATGCCCAGCTATCCATTTTTTTCTGCCTTGAAGTACATGTCTAAAACATCTCATGATATGTGCCTAACTCAAGAGTGTTTATATATACTTTAGATTTGTTTACTGAAATGTTATGACACCTTAATAGATATTGATATTAAAAATATCTCAAAAAAGAAAACTAATTTTAAAAAAAGAAAGAAAATCTTACATCCAAAGACCATAGTGTCAATTCTATTTCTAATATATCTCTGCAGTGCATTTCTAGGTCCCAAAGACCTTTTCCCCTATAAGGAATACAAAGACAAGTTTGGAAAGTCAAACAAACGGAAAGGATTTAATGAAGGATTATGGGAAATAGAAAATAACCCAGGAGTGAAGTTTACTGGATACCAGGTAATAGTTTACCTCTTTGTCACTCACTATATCTCATTTCTTTGCATATAACTAGGGGTTTTTTGGGACCTTTCTTATATGTCCTTTGTATTAATGGTTACTTTCCAGCCATTTGAAGTCAGAATTCTTTTTGGCTCCAGTAGCATTTTATGTTTAAATGTAACTATGTTAACCAGGCTTCAAGTCAAGTGGTCACTGGAAAATTGAGGTTGTCAGTCCTTTATTTTGAAAATCTTTTTAAAAGGAGCTGAACTGTTTCAAATAAATTAAAATAGAGCGATTCTTTTCACAGTCTGTTTTTGTGGCATTTCTAAAAAATCTAATTAGCTAATATTTTATTTCTAAGGCAATTCAGCAACAGAGCTCTTCAGAAACTGAGGGAGAAGGTGGAAATACTGCAGATGCAAGCAGTGAGGAAGAAGGTGATAGAGTAGAAGAAGATGGAAAAGGCAAAAGAAAGAATGAAAAAGCAGGCTCAAAACGGAAAAAATCATACACTTCCAAGGTTACTGAGAAACATTTTCCATTGTCATTACTGTCATATGCATGTGCATTAAAAGTTTTTAGATTATTTTTAATTCATTTATTGGATACCTGTAAATATACTAGATTCTCTGGAGCCTTTGCCTTTAAAGGAAATAATATAGCAGAGGAGAACAAGACAAGTAGCCTTAGATGTGAGAGCAACCTGGCTTTTGACTCTTCAGGTCTGATTTGGCTGCACATTTGGTCAGAACATCCCACCTTCTCAGTTGGAGGAGGACTGATCTTAAGTCAAGGATATATGACTGTGTCTCCTACAGTAACCTCCAGATGAGCTCTGAAGAATGTAGGAACACAGAAGACTCAGTATGATTCAGGACTGTCTGTGTACTCTTTATGTAAATGCACATACAATCTCTTACTTGTCTTTCTGCTTCAAAGAATGTGCTTTGGCTCTTGGTTATTCAGCTTTTATATTTCCTGGTCACCTATTCTATCCCAGATGCTGTACTGGATATACAATGATATAAAAGCCATGTATCCAAACTATTAAATGCCTAGGCTACCTGAGGTAGCTTAGTTAATTTAGGATGGCACAACATAATACATAGAAGCTCAGCAGGCAATCGTAAATTAAATAAAATCAATTCAAGTGGGTGTTTAAGTGAAGTCCATAATGCTAAAAGAAATTCAGCCTAAAAAATAACTGCCATAGAAGCTACAGTCTGACGGCGAACATTCTAATTATTTTTGTGTTCATTTATAAACTTTATCCCCATCCAAGGCAAATACACGTTTTTCATTAGGTGCACAGGAAGTAATACTACATTCGTACAATATTACTGGTATGCAACCGGGTAGACTTTATTGACTGCCAAAATAAAATGTTCATAACATGATAAACTCTTTGTTTTTTAAGGAGTTTCCTCAGTATATCTAGCCTTACACTAAATACCAGAATCTAAACGGAAGTATTTATACAAAGCATTCAATCATGTGACAGACCAATTACAGTGAAACCTGTACCAATCTTTAATCTTCAAGGACCCATTTGTCTTGCTTTCAGTTTCTAAAAGGTGAACAATTTCCATAATCTCATAGCTTTTTCAATTGCAGTTCTGAATTATTGCTTGAAAAACCTAGATTTTCAATTTGTAAATCTAGGATCAGGTCAATCCTCTGTTTAAAACCATCATTAAATTACTGTTGCATTTGGAATAAATTCCAAACTCCTTAATATGGCCTACAAGTCTGCATGACCTGACTGTTGCCTGCCTCTCCACCCTTGTCTCATGTCACTTTCCCACTTGCTCATGATTCTCCAACCACACCTGCCTTTCAGTCCAGGAATATGCTGAACTCTTCCCTGTCTCAGAGCTCTCCTGCTAACATTCCTTTCCCTCTGCTGTACCTATGGCTGGCTCTTCCTCCCATACTCCCCTTTCAGGTCTTAGCATAAACTTCACCTTATCTGAAAGGCCTGGCCACTCTATCTAAACTCGGTCCTCCTACTCTATCATTCCCTGTTCTCATTCATCTCCTCATAGACCTTTTCAGAATTTACTATTTTCCTAGCTACTTAATTACTGTGTGTCCCACTCCTCAATTGTACTGTAAGTTACATGAAGGCAGAGATGGAATTGGATTTGCCTACCATTACCTCTTTAGCAATAAAGGTATGGATGATTCTTATTTGAACCATAACAAATACTGGAAAAATACAAGTCAAAAAGAATTTATATGCAAATTATTTACTGTATACTGTACAGCTAATCAGAGAAACTTACCACAAACTAAACTGATAATAATGATACCAAATCACTTTAGTTAAAAAACAAAGATAGCAACAATTGGCAACACAACCAATTTGGTATACCATCTGTGTATACCAAATTCTGGTGATACATATAAAATCACTTAGAAGGTTACTCATAAATATCCTTTACAAACATTATAAATTTTGAGGAGTTGTACATTATTATATATAAGAACTACATATCACGGACTTTTATTTGAGAATCACTGTACAAAGCAATTACCACATTTCAAAAATTATACAGTATTTACTAGAACAAAAAATATTTCACTCTATATTATCATTCTTGATCTTAACTTATGTAACTCTAGACACTTCACATTAGATAATTAAATTCCTGCCTTCCCTTCTTGAAAAAAGGTATATATAAAAAAAAAATACCTCATTTTAAGCTGATATTTTGGGCTTGGTTGATAGTTTCAGTTAAGTGAAATAAAAGCAACATTATTTTATATTCCATTACATGGCTAGAAGATATTTTCTCTTAGGAAGTTACATTTTAAAAAATTGATTGAGGAAGCTCCACTTTGCGCATTCAGTTCTGGAAGACCAAAAGTGACTTGACTAAATCAGTTTGCCTTAGCTCTTGTTTGCCACATGCTTAAAGATTCTTAAAATACCTCAAAGAGGAACTGTTAGCAAATGCTATATTTTATTTTCTTAAAGATGCATAATTGGGACCAGCTTTTTATTTTAATACTACTTTGCTAAGCAACTCTTGCTGCAAGCTATAATTGTATTTTCCTCTTGCTCTAGAGTTCATCTTGATTTCAAATACAAGATGACAAGAACCATGGTGTGTTTACCAGCATAGCTTTGGTTTCTTAAATAACTATACATAATTAGGAAGATTAAAGTTATTTTGTATCACACAGTGGTGTAAAAGTTTTATCCAGATATTCCATGTACCTCATTAACCAAAC
The DNA here is from genome assembly GCA_004027955.1 of Chaetophractus vellerosus. Taxonomy (NCBI): domain Eukaryota; kingdom Metazoa; phylum Chordata; class Mammalia; order Cingulata; family Chlamyphoridae; genus Chaetophractus; species Chaetophractus vellerosus. The sequence continues at coordinate 1,798 of PVKH010004592.1, read as the reverse complement.
AGCCTCTGCAGGTGTCCCAATGTAAATAACTATTTATGATTTCGGATCATTTGCCTAACTTCCCTGGACCTCAATTTCTAATACTTTAAAATGGTAGGGAAGGACAATATGATCTTGAGGTGATTTCCAGTTCTATAAAATTAGATATGGTTTCCCTGTGGACAGATTGCCTTCCTAAGGTGGCCATCCAGCTATATTTATTCATTGATAATGTTCTGCTTTTAGTGATACAGTGTCACACTGCTGGAAAGAACTAAGAGGTCATGTAGTCCACTTCCTTTCCAGATGATTAAACTGAAGCCCAGTGAGATGAAATGGCTTGTTCGAGGTCACCTTGCTCAGCTTTGGCACCTTGCATGTTTTATCTATAGAAACTGTATCAAGTCACAAAGACTGGGTGCAGATCACCTACTTCTGGGTCTCTTACTTACACTTGTGCATTTGGATTTCTCCTTTTAACTATAATTTTTAACTGGTCCAAACATTTAGAAATCCTCTAAACAGTTCCGGAAATCTCCAGGAGATGAAGATGACAAGGATTGCAAAGAAGAAGAAAACAAAAGCAGCTCTGAGGGTGGAGATGCTGGCAATGACACAAGAAACACAACTTCAGACTTGCAGAAAACTAGTGAAGGGGTAAGGCTATACATCGAATACTATCTTACCTTCCATTAAGTTAGAAAATATTTTGCTTCAGAATCAGGATCCATATATATCTCATCAGTAGTAAATGTTGTATTAGTTAATAGAGAAATATACTCAGCCTATTATATACATCCACTTACAGCTCCTAAATAAGCGATTGGATCCTTAGAGTATGAGAACAAAAGAGAGCCAAGTGGAAAATACACTTGCCTGTCAATTTGGAACTGTCTGAACAGGTTTGTTCTTTCTTCAACTTCAGAGTCTTTTTTTTAAGATATGAAATATTAAAATAAATGCCACCTTGAAATTTGATGCAGTATTTCTTTTATTACAAAATCAGTGGCATGTTCAAAATAAGATATTACTACTACTTCTTTGCTAGTAGTAGAATATACTTTAAACTACCCACGGAGACTTTAAATATTTAAATAATATTTAAATTTTGTTATTTATAGTATCCATGGGGACAAATTTGTCCACTTTTACTCTTAACTTTTATTAACCTTTGCTAATTTCAAAGTCACTGGCAACTGCACCTTTGTAAAGATGTTATTGAAGGGAACTTTTGCCCCTGGGAATGTCCATGCTCTCAGAACACTAGTTGGACAGCAGCAAATCATTTTAAAATAATAACCCATGAAATGTATTGATGTTATTCTTCTGTTAAATTCTGCTTTCAACTGAGTTTGTGCCTTTTTATGTCAGTCCTGCTTACCTCCCACCTCTCTCCTTCCACCCTTTATCCATAATCACTCCTGAGGTATTAAGATTCTAATTGTTCTCTTATTCTTTTCACCCAGTTCCACCTTACTCTATCCTATGCCCATCTTCCTTATTCTGATCCTCTTCCAATAAATAGTCCTATTTTTGCCTGCAGTCTTCCCAGGGACATATCTGTCAACATTTGCTGAGGACTTGAGCACCTGCCTCATTTGATTTTCCTTTTGATCTACTTGATACCTTTATCCTAGGTAGCTTCAATAAACATATAGCAAAAACTCCTGCAGCTTTTCTCCCCTTTACAGGGGAGGAAGCACTGTCCTCGGGAATACCAGGTTTCAGTTAGTACAAGTTGGTGAGTAGAGTATCTATCTTGGAAATTCAAATGAGGGATATAGGAGATTTGCTAATGGCTGACTATGATTCCCGGGGG
>PVKH010004591.1:0-23153 GCA_004027955.1 Chaetophractus vellerosus | reverse complement strand
CTTGAGAAGAAAGTGGTTTCTTGCCTCCTTCAAACCAATTATAATCATTGGTTTGTCATTTTCATGCCAGTTACCAATCCAAAACCTACTGCTGATAGAGTTCTCCACCTTTCTTATCCTAGAAGAGAGGCTTATAATTGTAGCACCTCAGAAAGATTCCATTTCCACCAATATTTGTTGAACACTTACTAGCCACTAAGGCAGGCACTTTCAAACTGACATCATCTCATGTTTCCTGTGTGGAAGACATTTATTATCCCTATTATTCATATGGAGAAAAAACTGCAGTTCAGAGAACCTAGATAATTTCCCCAAAGTCCCACAGCTACCAAGCAGCATAGCTGGGATTCTGTCATTTTCTGAATCTGAATCCATTGTCCTTTTATACTATACCATGCCACATCTAGGTGGCTCCATTACATTAGTGCTTTATTCTGATGGTCACTTGCATAATAATTTTTATTGTTATTACTTAAAATTGCTGTCCCATTATATGTGCCAAGATTTGTACTGAGTGTATTTACTTATTTCAGTTGGTTTTCCCAAGAAACTTAGGCATGGAAAAACTGAGGTTTAAAGAGTAATTCATCCAAACTAAGAAGCAGAATTCATATCCACCTCTGCCCCTGTGCAGTGCTCAAGTACTTTAATATCACCCTCCAAGCAGCAGTATGGATGCAGCAGAGCAGGCATTTGATCAGATGCCTTTCATGCCAGCTCTAAGAGGATCCAGCTCTATATGATCAAAAATAGACACTGGGTTCTCTGGTTATTTAACTGAATTCAGTCCATTTGGGGGGTAATTTTTGTTTGGCTTCATTCTACTGAGTTCAGCCAAACTGATTTATATGAAACCTCCAATTATCTTTTCAGCATGCCTGTGCCAGAAATTTTGTTAGTGAAATGTTCTTTTCATTTCTCCTTCTCGGGGAAGGATGATTAAGAAAAATAAAGTTCCAGTGGCAGCTGTGTCTTAGAGAGCAGGTTTTTCCCACCTGATTATCCATTTGTTTTGAGGAGGACAGTTCACAGTGCTCAGAGAAAAGTCTAATTTCCCGAAGATTAATAATATTAAAGAAAGTTAAATGAAACAAAGAGCATGCCACTCCATGCAGAGCCCCAGGAAAAACCACACTGCCCAATTCCCCTCTGCTATTGGAAAGATAATTACTGAAACTTTATGCTTATGAAGTAAACGAATTTTGAATCCTCTTTATATTTAATTATCCAAGAATGAGCCGTTGTTGTTTTCCTTTTTAGGAAAAAAAACCACAACAAACAAATAAACAAATAAACAAAAAGAGTGCAGGTAACCCCCAGCGGTATATCCTGAGCCTAATTACTTTGCAAATCTCAGCACTGTTTTAACTTGCTCTTAGTAATATGCTTCAAGAGTTATTTAGATTTATTAGCATACTTTTGTAAGAGCTACCTCTTAACAAGGTTGCTGGTCTCACTGATATGTTTCTAGTTTAACTTTGATTTTCTGTTTGTCTCTAAACATACTGCGACCATAAATAAGTACAAGTTTTTTAAACATATGTGATAAAGGTCTAAAAGAGTACATCTATAAAATATTGAAAGTACTTTGCCCATGAATGGTACCCATCTATTCTTTGGAAATGGGATTTTTACTGCTTCACTTGTCATTTCCAGATAGCAAGAAAGTGTTGATTGTTGATTTTGAAGAGCTTGAGAAGGTTTAAAATTACCAAAATTTATTTAAAGCACATAAACTCTACATTTGAGTAAAAAGTGATTTTTTTTTTATTTTAAGGGACTCCTGAGGTTTATATTTTGCTACAATATGAAAATTAATTGTGACAATAAAGGCCATGATTACAAGCCTTTCACACTTGTCCCACTGTGACAATTAGCTCTCAATTGTTAAGCCATTTATTTATTAGAACATTAAGAGTTGGAGCTGTCTTGACTTGTAACTGGAAATGGATCATTATTGAGTTTGGTTATGAACCCAAAGGACATACCATAAAGTGTTTTATTGGTTGAAGATAGCTGTACAGTTTAAGATAATATAGTTGGGTCACCTCTTATAGATTTCAGGAATACTGTCATAAAAGATGCTGGTAACTCTCCTCCAAGCTCTGTCATACTCTTGGTTTTCTTAAGTGAGAGAGGACTTTTAAAATAAGCATATTGTTCATAGAGGGAGTGTGACATTGCAAGCAGCATGATCAAAGTGATCATTTTTTCTTGAGGAACTTGGAGTGCTTGACTTTTCCAGTAGAACAAGATAAGACAGATGTCCTTGAAAGTATGCAGGCTGTTTCCTAAAGAGCAACAAGGAGAATGAGGAAAAAACTGCTATTAAACTTTCAAAGAGACATGTTTCAAACAAACTTGTTCAGCATTTACTCCAGTAAAAGTGTAGAAGCTCGGGAGGCATCTCTTCACCTGTGGGTGGAAATCCACTGTATGGTACACAGAAGAAGACATTACAAAGATAAAAAAAAAAACAAATTTATTAGGCTATTTTATAAATACTGTCTTGAGCCTTTGCTTTGTTGCAGTTGAAGTTTATGTTTTTTTCCCCTTTATCCCACAGACACATGGCATTTTCTTTCCTTTCTATGTAGTCATTTTTATTTTAACTCATCTTTGCCAAGTAAAGATTCTTGATATTTACTCTAAATCTATACTTGAAGGACAGTATTGGATAAGGTTAAGGGTGTGGATTCTGGACTCAGATTCCCATTATTCAATGCTAGACTCAGCTATTTATTTGCTGTGTGATCTTGAGCAAGTTCATTCAACTCTCTGTGCCTCATTTTCCTTAACTGAAAAATGGAAACAGAACTGATACTAAAAAAGTCAAAAAGGAAGAAAACACCTAGAATAATAGCAGACACATAATCATTACACTATACATGTTAGCTACGAATGTTACAGAAATACGATCCTGAAAAACCCAAACAGCACTCTGTAATAAAACTGCACAGGGCCCAGATAAAGTCAGTTTCAAAAAAATCAGTTCTGGGCCCTGAAGCCTTGATTTTCATCAGTTTATATAGGGCTTTTACATAGGTACGTTCCTAAGCAAGTGGGCGATCAAGATTTACAAAGGCGAGCAGTCTGCATAATAATAATAGTCCCTGGTCAGGACTATGCAGGGTCCAGCTATCCAGAATGCAGGCTTCAATTATGCATATTGAGGCACCTGTGGGCATTCCTGAGTGGGCTGCATAATAGACGGGTGGGGTCTCCCACCTACTCAGGAGTATGCAGGGTTCTGCTTACCAGAATGCAGGCTTCAGTTATGCATATTGAGACACAAGTGGGCATTCCTTATCACTATGATTATTTTTATATACTCCAATAATAATTTTGTTGCCCAGAAAGCTTTTTTGAGGCTTATCAGCAAAACTGTATTCCCTGTTTCTGATAATTAAATTTGTTACTTATGGTTTTCTTCTATATGTTAACATTTTGTGAGAATATTATTCATGGTTTTAAAGATAGGTCTCAATTGTATTTGAGAATAAATGTTATTTTTCAATTCATCATATGCACTGGTGATTAAAAGGGATTCATGAAATATCCGAATCTAAGTGTTCTGAAACACCAGAAATAATATTTAAATTCCAAGGAAATAAAATATCTTGAAGGACATAGTAACAGGTATCAACCTGCAAGTGTGGAAATCTTGCTCACACCTAATCCCCATGGAAAATCCAAGTCAAGTTCTGACTTGTTAGGGCGATAGAGAGAAAGACTAAAATGTATTTCTGGCACTAAATAGGTTTATTATAAGTCAACATTTTCACAGTGTTGAGTGTGGGCTGAGGCTGGTGACTAAAAGATTCGAGGTGTAGTCTTGATAAACTAATGGGCCTAATTAACAAAATAGAAGTGACTCTAGAAAGAATGCAGACCAGAATATATGTAAACAGCATAACCAAAGAAGTTTTTTGTTCAACTAGAAGAAAGTTCAACTCCAAAGGAAGGCCTCTTTCCTGTTCTAGACAATTCACAATCAGTGGCCATTTGGAACCATTTTTTAAAAATTAGATAAGATCGAAATTAGTGAAACTTTTGATGTGTGTGGCTGTGTATGTGTCAGTAAAAACAAATTGTCACAGTTGGCATTTTATACCTATCTAGAATTATAGTTTCATCAAAGTTAACTTGGGTTTGAAACCAACTTATATGCTTTTTGTCCACCCTCCTATCGTGCTTTTCTCTTCACTTGCAAAGGGATTCCCAGGCGGAAAGAAGTAGCCTTGTTATATTTCATTCACATTAGATATTGCAGACTGCAAAGTTATAACAGGTCTTTTGTAATTTGTTAGTGAGTTAGCATACTAGGGTCATTTTCAAAATGTTAGAAAATTGCCTTTTATAAATCATTTCCCCCTCCTGAGCCTTATGAAAAACAAGCCTGTGATGTACCTTGCAATATTTGTTGATTTAATTGCAGAAATGTGGCAAGTTTGAAAATTGGATTTCTATCTTCAAGCATTGATAGTCAAAGGCCATCACAGAGAGCAGCATGGGGAGTCCCCTTTTCCTTCCAGAGGTGTTTTGTTACCTTGGCCTGGGTCTCATTCCAATCTCAGGTTTCAGGGGCCCCCCAAAAGCACTTACAGGAAGCACTTACTGTCCTCTTATTTGTAGGAACCTGAACTTTGTATTATTAGGTAGGGGAGGGTTGAATAGGGGGAGTTATAATTGGGATGGTCTTTTTCTTGGATCTGAGACTTTGTTAGGAAAGCACTGAATGAGTAATGTCATAATATTAACATCAGTATGGACTTGAGTCAGATTCCCTTCTAGCCCCAGCTCTACTACATGCCTTGAGCAAGTTTCATTCCTCATTGTAAATTGAAGATAATAATAGGACCTCATGTGAGAGGACAGTGATATTTTGAAGATTAATGAGATTAGGTACAGAAAGCACCTCTAAGTAATCAATGTTAATCAAAATATATTTATTCAGTTTATCACCATTACATGTTTTATATAATGAAAAAGCCATGAAAAGACCCTTTCAACCCACACTGGCCAATAACACAATACAGGACTTTGAAGAGGACACAACTGCCCTATACCCTTGTTTAAAGGCCTTCATTGCTGCAGGTGCTTGCAGGTCTTTGGTAGAAACACCCTCCCTAGCTGTGTAGGGAAAACGCCCAAGGATGGCATTGAAATGAGAATCAAGTCTATTTTAAGTAAAGTTATAATTTTTTTTCAACTTGGAGGGAGAAAAAATGTGAGCTATCTTCCTTTGGCCTGGAAGAGACCACCAAAGACCAAGGCATAGCCCTACAAACCGATGGTCATCTGGAAAATCCATGGCCAGTTTCAAATCTACTATCAGACATGCATCTGTTGTCCAATATACATTCTAGTTAGAAAGTCCTTTTGTATATCTGACCAAAGTATCCCCTGAGAACCAAGTTTATTTCTGCTTTCTTTATACTTGAAGTGCCCTTCAAAATTGACATACAGTCTGTCTTTGTGTACATAGAGCAGTAGTATCTTATGTGCCTGAGCTCTTCACATGCATTTTTCTCATTAATCATCCTACTTTCGAGTCTGAAAAATCCCATTAAAAATTGGTACTTTTCTCCAATATTCTCCCTTTCAAATTGAGACTTAAAATTTCACCAAAAAATGGGTTGAAAGAAAATAATATTCTTTGAGTCTGGACATCCTCCCATCCTTTTGGGAGGTACTTCTCTGACTAGGAAGAGTTGAATGGTGTGAAAGACAAACTCAGACCCTCTTCTTGCACTGAGCCAGCTCTGGACTCAGCTGAGAGGCCTACAGAATCACCACGGGGCTCCCCTGTGGGGCTAGGAAGGCCTACTCATTCTCTTTCCCCAGATTTTTGGATCAGGGAATGAGAATGCTTAAGAATTGAGAAATTGGGGCCGGCTGTAGCTCAAATGGTAGAGCGCCTGTTTACCATGTGGGAGGCCCCGGGTTCAGTTCCTGGGGCCTCCTTGAGCGGGCAGCCTGCCTTGAGAAGGCAAGCCGCCATGGCAGGGCAAAGCCGCCACAGGCAGGGCAAGCCCCCGTGGGCAGGACAAGCCACCCGCGAGCAGGCAAGGCTGCTGCCTGGTGAGCTGACTCGGCGGGTCACCACAAAGGGGGGGAGACAAGCAGACACAGAAGAACGCAAAAAAAAAAAAAAATCAACACAGCAAGAACAAGCAGAAAGGGGGGGGGGGAAACATAATTTAAAAATAATAAAAAAATAAAAAAATAAAAAGAATTGATAAAATGGCCTCTGGGTGGCCTCCCCCAACTCTACCCTCCTCAGGAGGGACAACCCATTTCCTGAAACCCTCATGTCACCCTTTATTCTTATATTTATTCATATCTGTGTTCACTCAGTGAGTATCACGTACCTTTTGTGGGCCTAAGCACTGGCTGCGGAGGACGCAAATGTTGCCCCAGAACCCCAGGAATTGGTCACCACAGAGAAGTACCACTTATTTTGTTCATGAATGTTAGCTCTGTGGCTGATCACATTCCAAAAAATAATATGAAGGAGAATGTCCTCAGCTACCAATATGTAGAGTAGGGCTGGCAGATACTGGCTTGCATCCCTTTAGGTGAACACGTTCATAGTACATCTGCTAAGACCTGGCACTGACTGCAGCTGAAGAATTTCTAGATCAAAGATGAACTCCAGGGAACCAGCTGTAGCTCAATTGGTAGGGCTCTGGTTTACCACATGGGAGGCCCTGAGTTCAGTTCCCAGGGCCTCCTTGAGCAGGCAGACCGCCTCGAGAAGGCAAGCCACCGCGGGCAGGGCAAGCTGCCGCAGGGCAGGGGAAGAAACCGTGCGGTGAGCGACTCGGCGGGAGGCCGCAGCCGGGGGAGACAAGCAGACACAGAAGAACGCAAAAATGAACACAGCAAGAACAAGCAAAAAGGGGGGGGGGGATATATAATAAAATAAAAAATAAATCTTAAAAAAAAAAAAGATGAACTCCAGAAAAGATCTGTGAACAAAGAAAGTCACCAGACAAAACCTTCAATTCCAGTTTTCATTTTTATCAGTCATGGCATTTCCCTACAATTGCAGCATTTTAAAAAAAATAAATGTTTCCAAAGCCATAAAGCTTTGAAATATTAAAGAGAAATAAATGAACTAGAACACTGAAAGTTGGTTTGCTCACAGGAAAACTGTGGTTTTTTTCCCCCCATTTTAAATTAATATAAAGGCAGTTTCCCAAGTATAATAGAAGGCTTGTTTGTTTTTGTAAATAGGCATTAAAGAAAAGCGAGCATAAGAAATGCAGACCTCACTCTGATGCTGAGCAGGAGGTTTGTGATTTTTTTTTCTCATAACTTAGGCCTAAGAAAAATGCAGTAGTTCATTCAGTACATCACTGATACAACAGTCCAATAGATTTATAAAATGTTTACTGAGTATATGCTGCTTAGATCAGCAGGAACACCTGTTTCTATTATTCCATCACTGATAAAATGGTAAATAGCATATGTCAGTCATGTCGCTTGCATAAAAGCACATAGTTTACATGTGGGCTTGGTCATCAGTATGGAATTATATGGGGTTTGCATTCAATTTCCTTGTAAAATGACTCAGTTAAATTATAGGGTCATAACTGGACCCTATAATTGGTTTTCACCCCTTTGAGCATCAGATTTTAATCTTTGTTCATTTTATCTTCTCCATCCACTCCCGGCTTCTCTTGCACCTCCTCCAGTATAAACTGGGCAGTGTACCTTCAGGGATTAAATATCACTGTGGTCCGTGGGTAATGGTGGGCATCCAGATGGTCACTGTGATGTCCATTTTTCCCCAGGGCAGTTTTGATTTCTCTTCTGATCTGTGAGAACTATAACTTAAAATCTGACAAGTTCTTTCCTCCCACTAACCAATTTAATTAAACAGTAACCACCAGTATTTGAGAAGAAAAAGTGCAACCATTTTCAAATGCCATAAAGATAATGCTGTAAAACAGCAGTCATTATGATGCTCAGTGTCCCCTCTCTGAACTGGGAAGTTGGGAGCACAGAGCTGAAGGCAAATGGGAGGACACAGCCATTTTTCTCTAAATGGAAGCACTCTCCTATTATAGCTGAAAGGACTGACATTTGCTGCTTCCAAGTCAAAGTAGCACAAGTTAGTTCTTTCTTTGGACTGAAAGGTTGAAACTAAATCCTTCATAGATTGTGAAATGCTGGTTAGCCCAACACATGTGGCAGGCTTGGCTTATAGAAGGGGCATGTGGTAGCCAACACAGGACACTGAGTAAACTAGGATTTTTGCTGATCTGGTATGTAGCCAGCCCAGGCAGAAGTACTCTTGTTGAGACAGAATTCTGTAATGGGTCTTCCTCATTTTTTGCTTTTTCATCCTTTTCCTCAGACCTTATAGCTAAAATCTGTTGTCCTTTAGACCCGTGATCTCAAGTTACCATGTAACTATTCTTAACTAATAATAAATCAATTCATAATTATTTTTATGCTCAGATAGATATATGACTCTTTATATGGATGACCTTGGTTTTCACCCCTTTGAGCATCAGATTTTTGAATATCAATTACAGACCACTTCATCCAGATATCTACATACAACAGTGCCTGAACAAGTTCTATAAGTAGGATTTTATGAAAATGGTATAAGGGTTTACCAGAATGACAGAGTCTACACTGTAGAGTGTGAATTATGTATAGTTAACTCTTTGTGAACTAACAATCTGGCATAGGAGAGATCAGCAGTGTTTGAGAACCAGTTCCTCCTCCCTGGGAGACTAATAATATGACTAAGGGAGTTGTCTTTGTCTGTCCCATGTTGCTCTTGTTCTGCCCTGTCTGTATTGTAATGCCTTTGTCTTTACTTAGGGCCTGTTTATTTAACATAGAGAATTCTTAGTCTTCCCTTTTGCATCTCCTCAAGTGCTTGGCCTTGTTCAGTTAATTTCCACAGAAGGCTTTGCTTCCAGTATGCTCTGTACAGTGTTGGCTGCCTGCTATACTCTTTGGTGGGAGTGGCTGCATGTTGCTGCAGCTCTCTGTCTCAATCATCTGGATGATCTGGGCTTATGATCTTTGTCAGCTGCATCGTTTTTGCACTATAAGCATTTGGCATCCACTGTGGCATGGGGAGAGGTATTTTAAATCCCTTTCGGCAGGAAGAGGCCGTTTCTGACCAGAATTAAAGCTGATCTCTGTCATGGGGCAGAGCCATGATGCTGTTTGTGAAGGACATTTTCCTCAGAAGTAATTCATAAGCAGGTAATTCAGAAGTGTTTAATCCTCCTATAATTGCTAACTAATATAAATAATAGATAAATAGAAAGCAAATAAACATGAATGAAACCATGAAGCTGAGTGCTTCTTTGTACACTGGTGCAGTTTGGCCAGATCAGGCCTTCACTAGAGAAAGCTTCTGTGAGAGGATTCCTAACCTATTTCCTTTTGCTAACCCCAACATCTGGACAAGCCTGAGTTGTTCATTTTATTTTTTGAGTATTTTGCTTTGTCTTAGGAAAAATTTTAACGATCCCCTAGTAAATCTTATCCTAACACTCCATTTAGCTCTCTTCTTGAAGCCAGAGTCCATTAGTGAAGATATCATGCACTAGCATTATTTTTTCAGAGAGGTATCTATAAGAATCCTCCTTGATAGAAGGGTTACTCATTCATCTATAAATTTGAAGAATAAAAGAAGCCAATCTACTCATTGGATCTGACTAGGCATTTCTTTTCTTTTCTTTTCTTTTCTTTTAAATTTTTAAATTTTTAAATTTTTATTAGCCCACTTTAAGTGGGGGGTTGGGGAGGTTCTAATAAGAGATCTGGTAGTCTGCCTACTATAATGGACTTTTCACCCAGGGAACATAAGTGATGAAGGAAAGGATCAACTTTCAAAAGTGAACTATCTCAACTAAAATAAGTGAAATAAAGTAGCATGTCATTAGTGTCTTGATAAGAATATATATTCAGCATTAAGCTTCTCTCCTTAACTATAACTACTGTGGCAGAATCTATTGTTTTCCTCTTTTTGGTCAATCTGACAGTGGTTTTCTGTCTCAGAATATTTATCCACACCCTGCCCATCCCTCCCCTAGGCTAAATGGTTAACAAATGAGTATATGTGGTGGGAAGGGAGTAGAATGTAAAAGGGACAGGAAGAAAGGGAGAGTAAAATAAGTAGAGAGAAGAAAAGAAATTAATGAGCAAAAGAAGAGTCCTTCTGCTTTACTAGCTGTCCCTGAAAGTGTCAGGAGTCAGGTAACCACAGAGAAGGAATACTGACTTCAGGGTCTGTGACTCCAGTGGAAACTGGCCTGTGTTTTTTACACACATCGTGGGCAGCTTGGAGATGAAAGCTGAGAAGAGGAAAAATTGGTTATACTAGGTCAGATTTCCTAGGATTTCTTAGCCCTCGTGACTTCCTGATTCTCATAGAACATAAGTCAATGTGTGTGTCTCATTTGGTCAGAAGTTTTAAGTAGCAAAGTAATCGTATTCCACACTGCATTTTGAAATACAAAATCAAAACCATAACTTAAAGCTCACAGAATGCCATTCCCGATTATATTTACACTATGTTATACATCTGGGAGGAGGGGTGAAGAACAGGGAGGCCAGGTACTCCATTTCTTTAACCAGGAATCACAATTTATGAATACCTTCCCAGAGTGTACTTTAGGGGCAGACCTTTCTAATGACTTGTTAGCTTAACAATAAACTATTGAAGCTACTAATTTGCCTATAAACACATGATCCCCCTGGAATTGCCCTACAGAGTACAGTTCAAAGGACCTAATAATTGCCCTGTTCTTTTATATGGAACTGTTTCAACCCCTGCTGAGACGCAGAAGATTAAGAATATAAAGGGAGTAAAGCTTCATTCCCTGTAAACTTGGCTCAAGACCTACAAATTATCTGTGGTTGCTAATTGAGCTCTTTATTTCCCATCACTGAAGCTCTTCAGTGGATGATGCATTTACATGGTTTTGTTTTCCCTTCCATTGGATTATCTACTTCCCAGCCTACATGCTGTAACATCTTTGTTACTCCTCAGGACACTTAGAAGACCATTGCCAAGACTCATTGAACATTCTTATTGACTGTACAACACCTATAAAAGTGATCTTTTCCATTTCCACTGGACTTAGGTCATTCCTGATATTGGTATGATTTCTTGGTACCACTTTTAAAGTTCCTCAGAGGAAAAATGCAGTTACTCCAAAATGGGTATGTCATTTCCTTCCAAAGCACATCCTTCGACCTTTGTGTCTAAATTAAAGCAACTCTTCTGTTGCAGTTTTAGGTAAAATTTTTCCAATTCTTAGTGTTATATTGAATCATATGAGTTTACCATTCATAGATTTTTAAAAAACAGGCCAATATTGGCAGTTGTTCAGTATAATAGAAATGAGACTGGCTGATTTCCAGTCTGTCATTTTTTTGTGTTTATGTAAGTACAGACTGAAAGATTATTGCTCATTCCCTTTGTAGAAATTTTAGCACCTTTACTTTTCTCTGTCTTCTCTCTTTTCTATCTTTCCTTATTTTTTTCCTCTCTTCTAGCTTCTGTTTGGTTTGGATGTGAGTATTTAACATAGATCTCCCTGGGATTAGTGGCCTTTTCCTGCCCATCTAACATGAGGGAAAAGTTGATCTAGTCCCAGATGAGAACTTTAACTTTTATTTTTTTGGCCAGGAAGCACTCAAGAGACATGGTAGTATCTACAGGATGCTTTGTAGCCCGCATTTATTCTCTCACATGGGCGACTGAAAAACAAAAACAAATCCTAAACATTAAACTTTTCTGACTCAGCAAAATAAATGAATTTTAAAACATTGCCTCCTTGAGTAAAATTGAAAAGCTGAATATGTAAGCATACAGAAAATAGGAAGTCCCAGTGTAGAATTTACTGGAATGCTATTTCTTATGTTGTTCTTCTTTATTAATATTTACAGAAGCACAATTCTTAGCACAATTTAATAGAAAAATGCTAACTGATAGATGTTGCGATTATGCACGGCTTCTTTCAGGCAAGGAACTGAAAAGGTAAGTATTCTTTCTCAAATTTTACCTCTGATTTATCAGTACTGGATTTTCCCCATTTGTAAAATCTCATTATTAAAACTGGACTGGGGAACCAGCTGTGGCTTAATTGGTAGGGCTCTGGTTTACCACATGGGAGGCCCCGGGTTCAGTTCCTGGGACCTCCTCGAGCAGACAAGCCACCTTGACAAGGCAAGCCTCCGCGGGCAGGGCAAGCTGCTGCGCGGTGAGCTGACTCGGCGGGATGCTGCAGCATGGGGAGACGAGCAGACACAGAAGAACGCAAAAGCAAAAATTAACACAGCAAGAACAAGCAGCAAGGGGGGATATATAAATAAATAAAAATAAATCTTAAAAAAAAACTGGACTGGTTATCAGAATTGTCTCTCTGTGTCTTCAGGGCTACACATTCTACTTTTCCTACCAGACATGAATTCTTTCTGATCAGTTTAAACTTGGTCAGGCATGGTGGGAAAACATCCCCAGGTTGAGTCTTTCATTACTGGCCAATGTTTATAAATCATTCCTGCTTCAACCTTGTCCTAGCCTGTGTTTACTCTCACATCAGACACATGAGGGGGAGTGTGGGGGGAGAAATAACTCTGTCCTTTTTTTATCTGTTCTTTCTGGGGAAAAGCCAAACATCCTTTCATAATCAAATGCTTATATATCTAGAGAACATTGGCCATCATCCAAACTTTTATTGGTCATTGAACACCTTGCATGAGGTAATTTTCAATTATCTTATTAAACTGGAACAGGGAACTGGTTGTGTTTCCTTTGATTATAAATGTAGCTCATGTTCTTATTACTGTTAATAGCAGTGCTTGTGGGGTGCCAACAGTTTTCTGGGCACTGTCCCATAGGAAATGCTGTCCTCTGTCCTTTGTGAAAGCAGACACCAAGAACAAAGACGCTAAGGGCGAGAGACACTCACCCAGTTTATTTCAGGGGAGGAAGTGGGAAATTGCATGTGGTGAAAATGTGGTGGTGTTTTATATAGCATGGCAAAATTTTTTTGAGAATTCTATAAGAAAGTTCCCAGGAGGAAGGTGAAGAATGTGAAATATTTTGAGCAAAATTGACCGTTAGTTATCTTATTGATATATAGGTTTGTCTTTGGATAAAATTGCTTAAGCAATGGCAAAACAATCCTGCCTTAGGGAAATTGACAAGTGTAAAACTTCTCCCCTCACCGTTTTTATGTTCTCCCTATTGATAAAATTGAATATTTCCTACGCTTGAATTAAATGCTTTGCATATTTTTACATACCAAGTAATTTCTAGAGTAAGGTCTTTACTATTAGTTTTGGATGACTATTTAAAATAGAATGAAAAAAAATATATGAATGAATGAAGTTCGTGCTGGGAGGGTTCATGGGTCCCTTTTAGTGATTCTGGGATGGAACATATCTCTAGCAGAAAGGTTAGTAGCTGATAAGAGAAGTAACAGTACAAACAATATAAAATCTTAGTTTCTGCAAAGATAATTTATCCCAAAAGAGTAATTGCTTTACTGCTCTAGTGGCCTTTATGTTAATGAACAAAAACAAAATATATGTCTGATCCTATATGAAATATAATATAATACAGGTCAAAATAAATATTTGATTTAGGATGAGGTGATTATGAGGTTTGTTTCAACTTGATGTAGGGCTTTAATTTTCATTACTATATTTTTTATCTTTTTAAAAGATGACAAATTATTTACCTCTATTATCTTTTGTTAGTAAAGCGCTACCTTAGTAGGAAAAAAAAACTACATTGGGCGATTAAACATTTCCCTGCCCTGTGTCTTTTGAAATATGGGAAAGCAGAGATTATTCAGTTTATCGGCTTAATTTTTAAGTAGAAAGAAAGTAAAGTGCAGAAAGTTCCGTGAGATTCTGTCCGTTAACTATGATTGTGTAAGAGCCTGTCCCTGAGCCTTTTAGTTGTACCCCAGATGAATACTACAGAAAGGAGTAAGAATTTTGAATTCCTGAGCTTGCCAGAATATGGAATTGCATTGTTTACACACCCTAAGTGAATTATGCCAAAAAACCAGCCACAGCAAGAAACTAGAGGGGATGTTACTCCTAAAGCATCAGATACATTAAATATTTTGCAAGGAGTTGATATGTTAATTAAATGGAAGAATGCATCAAGTTGTGAATGACTGAGGTACTTTAATGCCCTCTTTATAGCCCTAATGTCAGCAGTCCCAAGCTGAGTTATTTTTTTAAAGTTGCTGCATAAATAAAGTCAATCTATAAATATTTATTAACTTACTCCATTAATCCTTTCCTGGTCTAGTGTCATGAAGCTGCATAAGTCCAAGGAATTAAAAATAATAAATAAAAGCAACTCTTCAAGGAGTCTACCGAATGTGACTGAGCTCATACAGCTTTTCTGCCTGTAGTTAAATTGCAATGACAGTTCAAGTTTTCAGAAGCTTAGACTGACTGCAATACATTTAGCTTATTTAAACTATTGACACTACTCTTTGATTTTGACGTTATTCATCTGTCCTTTCCATATCTGTCCAACTGGTTCATGCTCTTTTTCTTCATACCCAAACGATTGCTACTTACTTCTAAATTGTCCCCTGTCTTCCTGCTTTCAAGTGTTGGTTGATCTAATCTATACCATACACAGTCCTTTTATTAATCACTATAGTAGTCTCATTATTGTTATCAATCCCCTGGTCTAGAAAACAGAAAATTGCATTATTTCCCATTGCAATCCACACTTCTTTATAGATATCTGAGGCTTCTTCTGTAAGGTCATCACAGAGATGGGTCCACAGCTCACTTCTGGCACAGGAATGAAAGATACCAACTCTGCTCAGCCTTTCTGAGACTCTTGTGGATTACTCTAATGGCTTTTTCTGATCCCAGACTTAGAATCAGCCTTTCTTAGTGCTCCAGCTCACTACTCCATACCAACAGGAGCCCATACTTGAGCTGAAACCAATTTTCCATCTATGGTCTAGTCCATTGCTTGGCAACCAAGGGTGATTTTGCCCACTAGAAGATACTTGGCAATGTCTGGAGTTATTTTTGTTTGTCACAACTGGGGAGTTGCCACTGCTATGTAATAGATAGAGTTCTGGGATACTACTAACTATCCTACAATACCCAGGACAGTGCCCCAGAATGACAAATTATCTAGTTTCAAATGCCAGTGATGCCAAGGTGATAAACTCTGTAGCCATATTGTTCACTATCATTTATCTAATTCTTAGACAAGCTATTTGATATGGTTACTGCAACTTCTTTGATATGCATCGCTTTCTCTCTTCCTTTTGCCTCTGCTCCTACCATTTCTTCTGCTTGAAATGTCTTCCTGGCCATCTACAAGTGCTAGTTTTAACCTCTGATATTTTACCCTTTCTTCAAAGCTCAGCTCAGATGCCAACTACTCAAAAACAAAAACTTCCATGATCATTCCATTTGAGGGTGAATCCCCTTTCTTCCAAATTCCTATAGTATTTAGTCTGTTACTTTTATGACAGGTTACCTTGTACAGTGTTATGATTGTGTCTTATTCCCCATTTTAGATGTTTCCAGATATTTACATACATTACAACTTATTGAATGCAATAAAAATCTAAACAACATGAGAGCTTGAGACTTTGACTCTATATCTGTATAGTCTTACAATAATTTTTAATTATAGCAGAAACATAATTTGAATGTCTTTAATGTCATAGTGTGCTCTTTTCATAATTGTTACAAAGTCTCCAAAATTGCTTTTAATAGCAATATAATATTCCATCAAGTTGATATGCTGTAATTTATGTAACAGGCTTCCTATTATTTTAAAGTAAATTGATTTTATTTTTTTTTAACAAAATGCATAACACCATATTGAGCATCTTGAATATTTTCAGTGGGTAGCTTTCTTTTTCACTTCCATCTGCAATATTTCCTTTGAACCAAATTCATGGAATGATCCAAATGGTTTGGCATGTTTTTATTGCTAGTGACATGTACTGCCAAAATTATTCTAAAGCGATTTAGCAGTTTAAGTTGCCAGTGACAATGTTTAAGGAAATCATACTTGAAAGAGTCAGAAGATCTGGATTCAAGTGAGAGTTCTGTTCCTTAGTAATTATGTGGTTTGGGCAAACCACTTAATCTGTTTGATTATATTCTCTTATCTGTGGAATGGGGATAAGGACCAATAGTATGAAATAAATAATGTCTTTGGGAGTGTGCTGTAACCATAAAATTGCCAATGTTCATTTAATAAATATTTATTTAAAACCTACTACGAGCCAGATTCTGTACTAAGAACTAGAGATACAGAGATGAACATAGTCTTGATTTCAAGGAATTTTCTGTCGAGTTCTAATTATTGAATTTTTAATATTTTAGTTACAAAACTGAGAAGATACTATTTTTTTAAACTATAAAGAATTGAAGAAAAAGGCAGCCCATGTAACAGGAAATGCAAGTATGGAAGCCTGCCAATTTAATATGACCATTGTTAGACTTCTTTTGATATCTTCTGGTCAGTTTATCTCTCACCTAAATCAGAACTGCACTTCTTTGCTAAAATATATTTTTAGTGAGGTTTCTCCCCTTCAAATGTTAGGACAATGCTTTCCCTACTGCTATACTCGTATGTGCACAATTTCTTCTGTTTTTTTTTTTTCTGGAAAAATTCAAAGCATTTAATAAAACTCCATTTACTACTGATGTCAAGTTTCTTTATCCTTTTCTGAGCCATAGGTCTCTAGAAGCTGCATGAGGGCATGGCCCCTCTTGTGTCTGTTTTGTGACTCTGCCATCAAGATTGCTTTGCTTTGCTTCAGAGTAACTGGGAGTATTTAGGAACTCCAGCATCCTTAGATCTGTCTTTTGGAGATAGATATTGATTTTCCTGCCTTTGAATGTAAAGGCCCAGTGTAAGCCCTTTAGCTCCTCATCTCTGAGCGTGCTGGGCATCAGAAGCTGAGGATATGAAAGTAACTGCAGTAAAATGCATCAGAACTGGCAGTATAAGGATTGCCAGTGTGAGCAGACAGTGCAAGGGAAGTTCTTGTCTAAGGACCATAAGCCACAAAACAGATTGTTCCTGGGCAGGGCTAGCTTATGTGGATGGAGAGAATAAAAAATGTTATCACTTTGTGTGCTCTCCTGGCTGACTTTTAGAATGCCAAGTGTCCTTTCTGCCTGATCTCAATTCTTCCCTTAGCTACTTGATTGGCCTAATCACATCTAGGATCTTAAGGATTTTAGAGAAAAATTCCCTTCTTTCTGAATCGAGCTCTGGAATAAACTCCTCTGTTTTCCAGCCTCTTCCCTATTGTTCCTGTTAAAATGTGCCCATAATTCTTGACTCTTTTATATTAGGTCATAAATTAAAATTAGCCTTCCTCCTTTGATAGGTGGTTTGTCTTTTTTTCATTCTTTTTTTTTTCCTCAGAATCAAGTGAAATCAATTATGCTTTTAGTGAAAGGCTCATGCTATGTGGATATTGCAATATTTCCAGGCATTTTCCTTATCATGTTTGACAAAAAAAAGGGGGGCAGAGCAAGCTTAAATGATTGTGGGAAAAATAAAAAAGACTAGAGACATTGGATTAGAATACCTAACACAGTTCAATTCAGCAACAAGCATTTTTTTTTCTTTTCCCTACTTTGAGTCAGCAGAAACATAAGTGGAAACGAAAGTTAGGTTGGTGGAATGAAGTAGAAATCTTTGCTAATCTCGTGTTTTTTCTTTTCTTAAGTTATTTTAGCATTTCCGATGTAGAATTAAATCATAGGATGTCCTCATGAGATGTAATTTCAAAATCTGGAACATCAAATCAGTAGATTCCTTCAATTAGGTAATAAGTGGTTCAATAAAAGACTATTGATAATTTTCAGTTAATTGAAAATATTCCTAAATTCCTAAACCAAGCATTTCTGTTTCAACACTCCTGTCTTTTATCCATCACTGACAGTTTTTACTTCAAATAATAAAGAGGTCCAAGGAACAAGCTGTGGTTTTCATCCACAATCCTTTCCAAACCTATAATCTGTTGTACAATATTTTTTTAAATTTCTTTTTTGATAATTTAATCGTTGGTTTCTGACAAGTATTGCCCCCAAACAAATACTGTATTAGTGATGCTTCCTTCTCAAGCAAGGACACTTAGAGTGGAGGGAGGACAATTTGAGGGCAGTGGGATTAGAGCTCCTTGTGCTGGGTGGCAGAGACATCTGATTCTGACACTGTTCTTTAGGAATTACTGGTCTAAAGAATCGAACATTTAAACCATAAAGGTAGTATAGAATTGCTTTTAGGAGATGAAAGTTGTGGAATTCTATAGAAAAAAGATTTGAATGATGGAATTTCCTTCTCCCCTCTCCTACCTGCCAATCTCCAAAACATGCCAAAAGAAAATTGGTATTACGCATAAAGTGAATCCAGTGCCCTAGGTTTTCCCACAAACGTGTCAAACACCTAAATCTCGTCAACATATCTATTTGTAACCTAGGGGCATAAAACTGTACATAAAACTGCAGTTCATATTGAGGGTGAACAACCCCCATGCAGAGTCTTGGAATTGTGTTTAATGGATTCCAACTTCCCTCCATATAATCCACTAGAGAGTTTTTCTCTGCTTTTCATCTGTAAATGGAAGGCTTTTCCTTCTCACCGTAAGGCTAGTTGAAAAGATTCTATCCTCACGAAGGAGGTGCTTTTCATTATTCCAGTTTGTCTGGGTCTGACATTGGTCTCACTGGAAAATCCATGAACTCTACGAAAGGAACAAAACCCACAAGACATAGGACAAGAAAAGGAGGGAAAACACTCGCAGATGTCATTTTTAATTGCTATTTAATAAAAGAAAACCTATTTCCTTCCTATTGTGACTGAATTAGACATTTTCTAGCCTTTTAGTCTAATTTGACCATATATTTGCCCCTTTGAGGAAGCAAGACTTTCACTTTATCTGTCTGTTCGTCTGTCTGTTTCAAATATTCTTTCTATCCAAATATTATACCTCCATCAAAGTCCAATTCAAAGCCCATTTTGACTTCAAGGAGATTTTTCTGGATATTTTAATCCTACATTACGTTAAACACTTTCTTTTACCTTTTCACAGTAGTATCCTATATGTAGATGACCCTTGTGTGTATTTGTGTACACAGGTACGATATATTTGAAGACATAGACTAAATCTCTAAGTGCACCCCATGATCTGTATAATCACCCTGTGAAATGCTTCTTGTCTTCACTGTGGTTTCTTCATAGCACAGCACTCCCATATTTTCCATCTAAGATAATCCTGGCCCTACATGTTAATTTCTCCATCTGCCAGTTCTGGGCTTTTGACCCTGCCTATTTCCTATTCAGGCCATTTATTTCTCTCCTTACTGCCAACATGTGTCTTTTGCATCCTGTAAGATGCTGTTCCAAATTTACCTTTACTAGAAAGTTTTCCCCGATTAATTATGTCTCTTTATTTTTTTAAAATTTGGTTCCCTTTAGGATGTGTGGTTGCTATCTATAATATAAGACTTGTATGAATTGAAGTGTTATATTTAATTGTTCTTTTGGATTATATGATATCCATGTGTCTTTCAGCTCTCAAATACCATAAAACTCCCAGGATATCTTTGTTCCCAGCTATATGAGAACACCTCTGTAGTAAAGCTCTTTCTTCTTTTTCGCACTTTTAAATCAAGATTTGCACACATTGAGTATACAATAAGTGCTTATGAACCAATTCCATCTTCACAGAAGAAAGCTACAGAAGATGGTTTAAGCTTCAACATGCACAATTTAGGTTAAACATAAGGGATAAATTCCCTGATAATAAAATTGATTGAAGGTGAGAACAAGGTATTGAAGAACAACAAGTTCTGTATTCCCTGTAGATCTCTAAAAGGGAAAAAAATTATCTTCCATGGAGTCAGGAAACTAGACTAGAAGATGTACTGAGATTTTATCTGGCTCCAGGATTTATTAAAATCCTCAGTGATAACACTACTTTCATAATATGTTTCTGGTAAGGAGTTTCTGGTGTTTTGTTTTGTTTCTCTTAAAAATTCTAAGGAAAAATAACATAGGAAAGTCTAAATGATTTTTGCAGTTAAGTACAGTCTTTTGAGAAATCAAAACTTGGGGGAACTACATATTTCTGATGTATTTGTTCAACACTTTAGAATAGATTTTGTTCTGTTTCCTTACTGTCTTCAAAATTCCAAGAGACAAAATTTTAAAATATCATTTTTCCTGCCTAGCAAATGATAATTCTATCAGAGACAGATATTTACTATGCTTATTCTAGCATAAGAATTAGATTTCTTTCTTTTTGGAACTTCTAAGAAAAGCTGAAAGGGGAATCCAGCATTTTCTTTCTAGAACTTATACTTTCTAGCTGCAGTATTGGCTTGTCTTCCCACTTTTATATTTCTTCTGAACTTTAATTTTTTTCTTCTAATTCATTTATTTTCAGTTTCCAGTTATAGAAATGGGATTTCTGGGGAGAAAACTGTTTTTTTTTTTTTTAACTGCCAATGAAAGGAGAGTCTGTGGCCTTCTTTTCTGGATAGATTTTATTTTATTTTACTTTCATTAAAAAAATTATTGAAGTATCATTCAAACATGAACATATATAAACAATAGGTTCACAGTAAAAGTTGTGAACTTACAAAACAAACATGCATATCATCACACAGGTCTCCCAGATATCACTCCACCACCAATACCTTGCATTGTTGTGAAACATTTGAATAACTTCTATTTTTCTATTATTCTGGTTAAGGAAATGGTGCTGAAGGTTAGCACTTTATAGTTTCAAGCAAGTGTATGGACGATGTTGCAATGAACTCTATTTAGCCTACTTGATGGATACAGATTGTATAAACAAAAAATTTTAGAACAGATTTAGAATCTGTGTTTTATCTTTATCAGGTTAGGAGATGTAATTACTGATAGAAACATTAAGAAATGCATGTTTCTAGAGAATCCTCAAAACTCATTTATTTATGAAGTAATAGTTGTAAATCAATAGCCATTAATAAAACCCTTTTTTTTCTAGTAGGAATTGTTACCCTACTGGTAAAGGTGTAGCATGAGCTAAATCATGCCCCCTCAAATGTAACTGCAATATTATTACGGCAGCCTAATCCCACCTGGGCACGTCTCTGTTGTCTTAGCATCCAATGCTGGTATTTTATGGCAGTGTGTGCTTATAGGGAATTTGTCATTTCAACTCTGTGTAATTACTTTCTAAGTGGAGAAAGCAGTTAGCAGGTATGAAATAAAGTATCATTTAAAATATTTGAAGAAGCTGTGTTTGAATTCATATTGAATATTTCCAGTTTTTCAGAGGAATGAGTTCACTAAATCTTGTGCTTTGACATGTGTTGCCATACTGGATATTTCCTTTCCCCTCTGAAGTCCCATCAGGTCGTTGATGCTTTTGTCCTCCAAAATATCATCTGCCTTATTTAGGGAAACTTCTGTAACTTTAAAGCAACTTGGTCAGTGTGAATGTCTTTCTGGAAAAAAAAAAAAAGAGAGAGAGAGAGAGATCTAATTGAAGAACAGGAGAGCAGGAAAAGAAGGAAGCAGTAATAAGTAATTCTGTTTTTATTGTATTCGGTAACATAACTTATTTTTGCTAAAAATTAGAACAATCTTGAAACTTTGTTTTTGACAGAGGATTCCCAAGCATCTTCCTCAGCATACTTTCCTTCTTGTAGTAGATGATTGCTGTTCACCTGGAATTACACAAACATGTGCACCCATTCCTATATTTTACTAATGCTAAAAGTTTATAAGGACACAGATTGTTAAATAAAAAATTATTAATCAACAAAAGCCATACTGGATTTTTTTTGGGGGGGGGGCAGAAGTCTACTCACCTCTAATTTCACACAGAAATCGGTTCATGAGATATCAAGGAAGCTGGTATTTACCTAAAACTTGGAAGCTTAGGTCCTCCAAGAACATCTCCCCAGCTAATATCCCAACTAATCTTGTTGCCATGGCCTCACTCAACCTATAAAGTAATTGATGCATGTCCCTGTTTTTCTTTGAATCCCTAAGGATAAAGGCTGATGAACAGTGAGTTGATAAGTAAACAACAGGAAGAAGGTGCAAAGGCTGACCAGAATTTTCAAATTCTGGATACCTGCTTCAGAAAGCATCCAAAATTTGCCATAAGTAATTACAGTAGATGATGGGGAAACTCCAGAGACTTGTAAGCTCCTGGTAGTAGGTCGAGAATTAACAAACAAGCCAGAGAATTCCACAGAGATATTTTCAGAGGCACTGAAAATAAACTAATGTTACATTTCAGGGGACAGTCAAGGTAGTCAAATATTTTAAGAAAATATTTCCATGGACTTTTTGTTTCCTCTCCCTTATATTCTTTTCTCTAAAAAAAAATGTTTGTATTTCTCTGTTGATGACTATTAAGAGCAGATGCTAATATAGTTGCAGATTTTTTCTATTTATGATACCCTCAGGGTTTTTTATTTATTTATTTTTATTTTGGGGGGCATGCAGATGGGAGAGAAATGCTTGGGGAAATCCTTTTGGAATTGAAACATTTTGATTTGAATATTTCTGTGATCATTGATCTTCCATACAGAGCTCCATTTATCACTCTAGACAACTCTGCTCTTGGTATTGTTTCTTAATATATTACCAGAGACTTGTCCTACTATATGCAAATCAGTTATTTTAGCATAAGCTCTCCTTTTTGTGTATCAGTTATTTTATCACCACCTACCATGGATCAGGTATTATGGAGGATTAAAGAATAATATAAAAATATATTTACCCACAAGGAACTTATAGTCTAGTTGGGAAAACAAATCATCTGAACACAAAACAATGGGTAATATAGTATTATATTAAGCACCAGCTTACAATGGTATTTTAAGGTGCTACATTGTACATTATAGGAAATTGTGATGAAGCTTTAATATCTGATAATGGCAATCAGTAAAAAAGGATCTCAAGAAGAAAGAAGTCAATGTGACTGGTTGATCAAAAATAAAGCATCTAGATTAGACCTAAAGTAGAATAAAGAAAATATGATCAAGTAGAAAGAGAGTTTAAGGGTAGCATTAGGGAAGGTACCAAGGTAAGAAAAAGTGATTAAAAAATGGTCTCGGGGGGCCGGCTGTAG
>PVKH010004590.1:0-23162 GCA_004027955.1 Chaetophractus vellerosus | reverse complement strand
GGGAACCGAACCCAGGGCCTCCCATGTGGTATGCCAGCACCCTATCCACTGGGCTATCGAGCCGGCCCCAACATTCCAAAACGTATGAGATAAAGCAAAAGCAGTGTTCAGAGGGAAATGTATAGCTATGCCTATATTTAAAAAGAAAGATGTCAAATCAATAACCTAACTTTCCACCTTAATCAACTAGAAAAAGAAGAGCAAATCCAAAGCTAGTAGAAGAAAGGAAATAAATGGAAATGAGTGAAATAGGGAATAGAAAAAAAAACAATAGAATCAATGCAACCCAAAACTGGTTCTTTGAAAATATCAACAAAATTGATATAAAAAACTTTGATCAAGAAAAAAAGATTATTCAAATTACTAAAATCAGTAACAAAGAGGGGACATTACTACCAACCTCACAGAAATAAAAAAGGATTATAAGAGAATACTATAAGTGACTGTATGCCAACAAATCAGATAACCTAGATGAAATGGATAATCTACATAGAAAGCCCAGGAAACTGAATGGACCATCTATATATAGAGTTCAGAAATCTTTTTTTTTTTTTTTACCAGGAGGTCCCAGGGATTGAACCCAGGTCCTTCCATATGGTAGACAGATGCCCAACCGCTTGAGCTACATCTGCTTCCCTTTTTTATTTTTTATTTTTTTATCATTATTTTTTAGGGGGTACACGGGGATTGAATCCAGGACCTCATACATGGGAAGCAGGCACTCAAACCACTGAGCTACACCTGCTCCTTCAGCAATCTTTATATCAAATCGTTAAAGAAAAATCAATGGTGTTCCTTTTAAAATATTTTATTTTGTTGAAGTGTAAAATTCACATAACATAAAATTAGCCATTTTGATTGTTTTAAGGCGTACAATTCAGTGAGTTCCAGTAGATTTCCAATGTTGTACAACTATCACCACTATCTAATTCCAGAAGATTTTCATCATCCTCCAAAGAAACCTCGTACCCATATAGCAGTCATGGACCAATGCCCCTCTCACCAGCCCATGGCAACTATTAATCTGCTTTCTATGTCTATGGATTTGCCTATTCTAGACAATACATATAAACAGAATCATACAATATGTGGCTTTCGTATCCAGTTTCCTTCACATAACGTAATGTTTTCAAGTTTCCATGTTGTAGCAGGTATCAGTACATCATTGCTATTTATGGCTGAACAATATTTCATTATATATATATATATATATATATATATATATATATATATAATTTATCCATTCATTAGTTGATGGATGTTTGGATTATTTCCACTTTTTGGCAATTGTGAAAAATGCGGCCGAGAACATTTTTGCAGGACTTTGAACACCTGTTTTCAATTCTCTTGGGTATATACTTTAGATTGGAATTACTTGGTCATGGTGTACAATCCTTTTAATATGTTACTGGATTGAGTTTCCTAGCATTTTGTTGAGGATTTTTTTTATGTATACTCACTAGGGATATTGGTCTGTAGTTTTCCTTTCTTGTGCTGTCTTTGTCTTTGTTATTAAGGTAATATGGGCCTTATAGAATGAGTTAGGAAGTATTTCCTCCTCCTCTAATTTTTTGGCAGGATTTGAGAAGGATTGCTTTTGTTTTATAAATGTTTGATAGATTCAGTGAGGCTATCTGGTCCAGAACTTTTTTGTTGTATTATTAAATTACAAATGTAATTACAGATGTAATTTTAATAATACTCTCCAAACTAACATTAGAATTAACAGGTTAAATATATCTATTATAAGATAAATAATTTAAAACATGGGAGAAAAGCTATGATATTCAGCATAGTATTATTTAAAATCAAGAATAAAATCTTAAGAATCTATGATCAAAAGGAAAATGGGTAACTAAATATATCCAACTAAATGGAATTTCAGAGGCCTGGCTAGATAGCTCAGTGGATAAAGAGCGCGCTGGGGTACCACATGGGAGGCCCCGGGTTCGGTTCCCGGGGACCTCTCCGAGCGGGCAGACAGCCTTGAGAAAGGCAAGCCACTGTGGGCGGGGCAAAAGCCGCCGTGAACAAGGCAAAAAAGCCGCCACGGGCAGGGCGGAGCCCCCATGGGCATGGCAAAGTCACCCGTGAAAAGCGGAGCTGCTGCCTGCAAAGCGCGGAAGCCGGCAGCCCGCAAAAACATGGAGGACTGCTGCCCGCAAAACATGGAGCGGAGCCGCCTGTGAAAACGGAATGGAGCCACCCACGAATGGAGTGAGCCACCACCGCGGAGGGCTGATTCGGTGCGCCGCCGCAAAGACGGGAGGAGAAGGGGGGGGGGATATATAATTTTAAAAAAATAATAATAAATGGAATTTCAGAAAGCTATTTAAAATAAAGATTTCATAACAATATTTTTAAATGCTTATAAAATTTGTAGTCTTGACTTCTAACATATATATAGCACAGGTTTCATGTTTATTGAAATCTTATATCAGAAAAAGTAGAATACAAATAACTTTATGCATATTACACTAAAAACATACATAAGAGTATTAGAAGTAAATATAAAAAAGGCATTTTATACAAGCATGCTGGGAAATATTTTTCCTCTATTCAAATATTTTTCATAGTTACATATTTTTAGTATTAAAAATAAATCTGACATTGTACAAAGTCCACAATAGAGAATATTTAATAACACTATAGAAGCTTAATCCTTTAACCCAAATGTCTGAAATATCTAAAATATCATTTCAATATGTAATCAATATAAAAATTGATAATCTTTTTTTCCTGCTAAGTCTTTGAAATCCAGTGTGTATTTTACTAACATCATATCTTAATTTGGACTAGCCCCGTTTTAACTGCTCAAGAGCCACATGTGGCTAGTGGCTGCTATATGAGACAGTGAATGTCTAGACAGCATGAACTTTCACATCCATACATTCAGTAAGTACTGAATTTCTACTATGTGCCAGGCATTGTTCTAGGAACAATGAACAAGACAAAGTACTTGCTCTCATGAAGCTTACATTTTAGACAGGGAAGACAGATGTAAATGAGTAAACCATGAAGATTTCCAATAGCAATTGCTTCAATTTCTAGATAAAGATGCCAGCTTTCCCCTAATTTTATATTTCATAGCAGTGCATTTTACTACAGGTTGCAGGATTATCATAATTATTTTATAAATATGAAATTTGAAGCCTAAATATTTACCCTTTCAAACCAATCTGATTCACAAAAATCAAAGATGATGACTGACAAAGATATAAGAAAAGGTGATCTCTCATATACAGCTAATTGGATTGTAATCTGATATAACCATTTTGAGAACGATTTGACTATATCCAGGTAAAGGTGAAAATGCACATACCCTGCGATATAGCAATTCCACTGCTGGGCACACACATGCCTACCTTAAACTCTCACTCTCAAGTATATGCTCAATGAAACAAGTATCAGAACATTCCTTGCAACATTGTAATAGCAAAAAGACAGAGACAATAAATAATCCAAAAGGAAAATTAATAAATAATGTATAATAATCATATGATGGGCATGAAACAAATAGTTTAAATGAATGAAATGGAGTCACAGATATAAAAATTTAAAAAAAGATCTAGAAACTAATATAGAATGGACAAATACATGTTACAAAATGGAATACAAGATACAGTGATGTAAATTTTGAAAAAAACATACAAAATATTGCATGTGTGCGTGTGCATATAATAAAAGAACAGAGACTATAAGGAAACAAACCAAATTTAGGATGGCAGTGGCTTTGTGGGTGGGAGAAAAGAGGTATGAACTGGGAAAGGGAACAATGAGAACTTCAACTTTACTTTTATTAATTAAAAAATGAAGCAAATATGTAAAAATATTAGTATTTGTCCATTCTTGCTAATTAACCTATATGTTTTTTAAATATTAGCTAAATATTCCTTTCCTCAATTTCCCTCAAAACTGAAAATAAATTATTGCCCAAAGACTGTAATTGCATGCAAAGTCCCTAAAGTTCCAATCAAATGAGAGCTGAAAGCATCACCTTTGCTTTTAGTAATCTATCTATTGCCATTACACCCATGGTTACATCTTTTTTCAAGATTTTTAAAATGAAAATGTAACAAGCTACTACTGCACAAGAGGATATTTTCTCTAACTCTAGTGCCCTAATTTAAAGTAAAGCAGACATTTATACTGACAGGGATTACTTTTGCTTTCATCCCATAAACACTGTATACCTGTAATTAAAATCTAATTATGTTTAATTTGCCTATTAACCACTGTTAGCAGCAGACTGTGACCATGACTTATTTAACAGGAATGAGACGTCTTCTAGTTTGATAGTCATAAAAAAGGACAGGGGGAGGAGAAAATTTTTTCCCTCTCAAATGCTTCTCACCGTTAAGACTTAGTTCCCTTTTAAATCAAGCTTTACACTTTTGAAAAAGAACAATAATGTAGTTGTATGCACACTTTCCCTAGTTAAACAATATATAATATTGGGAAGGAAGGAATTAAAAAGTCATTTTTTCTCTTAAACTAATAAATGGCTTAGATCCTAAACACAGACACTGGAATACTGGACTTTTCAATAATACATACTTTATATACCTTAATAATAGTACTTAAAAAATAATAGTACTTTATATTTGTAAGGTGTTTTGTAGTTTTTATAACACTTTCTCACTATTATATCATTTGGTGCTCCCAAAAATGCATTCATTGAAGCCAGAGGCCACCTTTGGCCACCAAGGATGGGCTGCCTGAGGAGTTGTCTGCACTGGGTTTAATTAGCAAAGTAGTCTAGGCACTTAATCACCCTTTGCCACAAGGTTTCTAAGGAATAAATTCCAAAAACTTGCCCTAAAAGTTCAACTTTTGGACAACCATAATACTACCTGTTTGTAAGATAAAATCTAGTATATAACACTTCTGCATATTTAAATTTTCTCATTTATGCGGTATTTTAGAAAAGTATTTCATAGCATTCTAAGAAATATAATAACATGCATATCTTTGGTTGATCTCTTCCAGGAATCCTAAAAATCAACACAGGCCTAAGGAGAAATTAACTAACAAGTAGAAAACTGCTAGTGGAAAGAAAAAAAAGTAACGTTTATTTCAGAGCACTTAAAATGAGCTATTGAATTCGTATGCTGTTTCCTAAGAGTGAATACCAAAACTTAGAATCTAGAGCAGGGGTTCTTAATAAGGGGTCCGTGAGCTTGAACTGAAATTCAAAGAAACATTATTCTTGTGGGGATGTGTTGGTGCGAGTGCGATATATTTATTAAATAATACACAGTATAGCATGGACTTAGTATGGGCTACGTGGTTTTTAACTGACTGGCAAAGGGGTCCAAGGAACAAAAAAGGTTAAGAACCCCTGACCTAGAGGAACATTTTGCTACACATTCTGGTAATCTAGATATCCTTTTCCTATTAAATAAAGAACATACTTTTTAAGCACTTAATCTTGCTAGGAGTATGAAGGGTGCTACTCTGTAAGGAAAATGCTATCCTTTCTCAGAGATCTCCATACACCTATTAGGCTCCGATGAAAAGAGGTACAGAATAGGTAGCTGAACTTGTCAGCCTTGACTGTAATTTCCAAGAAGAGAAAAGAAATACATTATTTAAGGAAGCAAAAAATATCGCAACCATGAATAAACTATGCCAATTATGTTGTTTCCCAAGTGAATTCTGATGGTAAGGAAGGTTATGGTTTGAGAGCAGAACCCAGAGGCAGACATTGTGGCTCTCAGCATGTGTTAAGAGGTACTGCACAGGAAAGGACAGTTATTGCCTTCTTTGAAATCTACCTCAAGTATGAGAAAAGTACCTCTAATATATGGAAAATTACAGATTCAGTACTTAAGAATCGTTAAACTTCTCCTTAATCTGTTTGTATTTTTGATCTGAAGTTTCTCTTAGGATTATAAATTTCATTTAATTATTATCACATCCAAATTTGTTTTGATTTGATATAAGATGATTGCCTTTTAAGTGGTGCTAGAGATCTAGAATTAGAAGGAAAACATCTATATTAGCTCTTTTTACAACCCTCTACTAACTATATATTTCCTTGAAAATGGAGACATTAAAATACATGAAATTTTCTAAGTAGCATCTGATAAATGCTGAAAATAATGGAATAATTACTTCATTTGACTCTCAATGTCATACTCCCCAAGATTATACTGAGAAAACTAGTAGCAGCACTAACTTGCCCAGCTACACCATAACACTAAAGGATTACTTCAATTAAATTCTCAAGAACGAGAGCTGTTTTATTAAAAGAAAAAGAAGTCAGCTGGACTTTAAAAAAAAAATCATTTCTAAATCATGTGAAGTAAAACTGGGTTGTATCATATGGCCTAATAATAATGTTCTGGATAAATTATGCTTAATGACATGGGGAAAAAAAACCCTCCATGAATAGTATTTAAGTCTGCCTATAGGTGTAGATAAGGAAGTGAATTACTACCTTTTCCTATCCTCTGGACAACTGCTCTCCACTTCATGCAGTCAGTGCTGTTCAGTTTTTCTCACCAACCTCCCCACACTGAACGGGAACTCCAGTTGTTTATATTATTAACCTTTGTGTACATATAACCTCGAATGTTGCATTTTTTTTTTTTTTTAAGGAGGTACCGGGGATTGAACCCAGGACCTCGTACCTGGGAAGCAGGTGCTCAACCACTGAGCTACATCTGCTCCCCTAATGTTCCATTTTAAACTGCTTATTCTTGTTGGAAACATCTAATTTTGTTTTTTAAATTTTAAATATTATAAAACAACTAGAGAGTCTGAATTCAAACCAGTCTTCTTCCCCTATCCTCCATGATGTCCTGATAGCCTGATGCAACAGAGATTTCCTAGGAGCTACTACAGACATGGCCGATGTCCTCTCTCACAAGCTTCTTGCAAAACCTCAAAACTATCCTGATATAAGTCAAGTAACACCACGACAGCTCTGTTCCCTCCTACACCTTTCATTTATCCCACCTTTCTTACCTGAACACGGGTTCCTCCCTGTCCCTAACATTGGTTTAACAATTACTCTCTATTAAATTTCTGGGAAGAAAAGGAAACCACATCTTTTCTCTTGCCCTAACACTTTTAAGGTATGTATGTGTGTGTGTATGTTTGTATAAATAAATAGTGGGGCATTATTTATACTTTAATATTTTGGGATAGTATTCTATATCATAACTTAATCTCTATAATCTAATCAGAATTTTCTTTATTATTTCCATGTCTCGTAATAAAGTTTCTATAAATAAATATATTTCTAAACAGCTTCTTTTTTATTAAGAAGTTTTTTGTTTTTTGTTTTTTTAAGTCAAACTAACCACTTTCCATCTTCTTTCTACTATTTGGTTTTTCTCTTTAAACTGGGAGTCCCTTTTTTTTCCTTTAGTTCACAGATCCTTTTGAGAGTAGAGCCAAAGCTAAGAGCCTTCTCTGCAGAAAACTACATATATACACAAAACTTTGCACAGAATTCAGTTAAAAAATTCTTTGAGGTTCATCCACAAGATCCAGATCAAGTAAATTTAAGAGACTTGCACTTGTTCCTATTAATTTTGCTAAAAAAGGATGAATACTTTAATTTTAATAAAAGATCCTCATTCCTTTTTTTCTGAGGATCTCTAAACTAAAATCTCCTCTATTTAGAGGTTAAAAAAGAAAAGTTGGGTTAACTATAATTGAATGCCTATATGATAAAATGCTTTCTTCCTTGTCTTGGTTCTCTTTGGATATGATCTACTAGATAGATTTACATATATCCAATACTTACATATACCCAAAAGCCATGTATTCCTAATATAGCATTAGAATTTAGCTTTACTTACAGATTAGAATTTTAAAACTTACTGAAGGCTAGATATGTTTCACATATATGAAAAAAAAATTTTCCAGATGTTTGTAGCATATTGCCTTGTAAAAAGGGCTCAAAAATTAAGGAAAATTGACAAATTATATGGAATGAAGTAAAAGAACAGTGATTAAGAATTACTTTCTTACCTTACACATGAACTTTATAATGCAGCAACATAAGTCACACACATTCTAGTGTGTGACATTTTAGTTTATCAACATTTTAGTCATCCCTCACACATCAAAAACCCAAACTGCAATATTTAAGTTTCAAATTCTTCCAACTGTGTCTTATATTTGTAAAACTCTTGACAGTTTTCATGTATGAAAACATGTTACTGATCTACTGTCAATTAGTAGTTTTTCTCTTGAACTGGAACTTTCATGGCACTTGTGATCAACCTTGGTACCAATTTCTCACATTTGTAAGTTAGTTAGCACGGGTTAAATATTTGACAAGGAAATAAAGTAAATCTAAATGGCCTATAAAATGAACAACTCTATCCAGGCCTTAGCACCGTACTTCGATATAAATATCCATTCATTTTTACATAAAATGCTTTTAAAAAATAAGAAATCTACACTAAACAATCTTAAGAAGCTAGCACAGAGTAGATATTCAATAAATAATTTTGCCAATATTTATGCAAATGAAAGTTATATTAAAATACTAAAATTTAGAAGTATAAGTCATATATAAATTGCCATCAATTTAATCACTTAGAAATGATTGATTTTAAAATAAATTCTATGACTAACAATACATATTTACTTCACCCAAGTGAGTATGAACTTTTCCTTAATGTTTGTCCTTTAATTTACTTTTACTCAAGAAATTCAGGCAATCAAATAACCAGAGTGACTCAAGAATGTCATTTTTCACTATCACTCAGTGAAAATAACTACTTCAAATGATATTTTCATAACAAAAATTCAGCATTAGAATGATTTTGAGACAACTATTTCCATTGTCATATTAAAAAACTATATGTTAAAATATTCACACTGTCCGGCAGCAGTACTTTATATAGGATATATACTGAGTACTAACATAGAATTCCTACCTGTAATGTACATGTGTGACTGTTGGTTTCCTGTATCCAAGGATCCAGGTTTGAATATCTATGGGTTCAGCTTTGGGATAAGCTATGGTTGTATCTATAACCCACTGGAGGCCTTTTGATTTGCTGTCTAAGAAAAAAAAAAATGACTTCAAACAAAACAAATCCATTCACTAAATATAACATAATATAATACCCCCCCCCAAAAAAAATCAAGGTTTGTGTTACTTCAGAGACATTAATAAATGTTGGAATAAGGCAACAACAGTAAGCATTTTATTCACATATAATTGTTGGTTGCAGCTCTTTCCTTAAAAAAAAAAACAAAAAAACTGTCCCAATTTTAACAAGAGTTACATAGAAATAAAGCAATAAAGCATCCTGTCCTTTGGAAGGTACAAAAAGTAACTAACTACCCTTGGGGTATAGGGAAGTTCTGTTTACTTTGGTCCTTTGCATGCTGTTTTTATTCCCAGCATGGGGTACACAAAGATGATAAAAAAAAACTGAGAGGAGAATCCTCTCAGGGAATGCTGAGAGCCAGACTGTAAAGTATAATTGCCTATCCTTTATTTGAAGTATTTCAGAGATACCTAAGAAAAAGAATCTCATTTTCAAGCATAGGGCCCCAAAATGCATTAGGAATCAATAATACATTATTTTATATGTTCAAATAATTGAAAACTGGGTTTAAATACTTTAAAGATTTTAGAACAACATTCTGAAGAAAAAAAATATCAGTAAAAGAAATAAATAAAAGAAAATTTAATTTTTAGATAACATATTATTAAAGGAATAAAGTTTATATAAAGAAATAGTTTTAAAAGTTACCAGTGATAACCATGTTGAAATGCTTAGGGGTAAGTATACTGATGTCTGTAACTTATTTTGAAATGCATCAAAAACCCAAAATGGCTCAATGAATAGAGGGATGGATGGAGAGAGATATGATAAAGGAAATATAGTAAAATATTAATTGTAGAATCTACTTGGCCAATTCATTAATGTCCACTGTAAAATTTTTTCAACTTTTATGTATGTTTCAAAATTTTATAATAAAATGATAGGAAAATATGACCAGAGTTCAGTATAAAATCTGTTAAATCACACAATAAACAAACAAAACAATACTAACCCTTTCAAAGTTAATCTGCCACAATGTTATTTTGCCATATACGTATGGACCACATATTAAAAACAAACCCAAAGGCATGGTTTAACTTATATGTAATAAAACACTAAATAACTAATATAAATGCTAAGGAAAATAAAATGCAAAGTACCAAAACCTAGAAAAAAAAATGGTAAAACACAGACAAAACTAGTTTTCTGGTATACAACTGTCTAGAATTTCTTACGATTTTTCTAAACAGCTATAATAAAACTGTTTAAAGTAAGACAAGTAATAAACTATTTTGCTTTGGTTATAGCCAGAAATTATTTCTCTCCAAAGGGGAAAAAACTTTTTTTTTCTTCACTATTGTACAATCAGTATGATACCTGCCCCTACCTTTGAGATTCAGAACACCACAGGGTCTTGGCTGAGTGGACGTTCCTAAAAGACAACAGTCTTTACTAGTGCAACTAAACCTATTTGGAAGACCTGAGCCTTTAAGCTTGGGCTTGGCTGACACTGTCACTTTCTCTCCAGCAGTGAAGCTATTCTGAACTTTCATTTCCTATTCAAAGACTCTTGCAATTTATTTCTTTAATATACAATTAAAGATTAAAAGAGCTGACTGCCAAGCACCTGCTCGGAAAAAACTAAAGAAGTGTGATCTCATGGGTATTAGTTCCACATCTGGTTCTTAAAGCCATTTAAAAACACATATTTCAGAAGTCCAATCAATTCAATTTTTATTTTATCTAAAGAATAGAAAAAGAAATAGCAAAACACCACTAAGAAAACAAGCCTAGTGAGATTCTTTCAGCTGTTTAATTTACTATTTATCCAACTAATAGTGTCATAAACTTGTTCAAAACTATCTTCATGCTGTTGGCACAAATATCTTCTCCCAAACTTCACAATTCACCAGGCTATTTTCAAGATATCTAGTTGCTTCTCTGAGTGTGATTTGCTTTTTCCTGATCATAAAAGTAATATATACTGTGGAGTGGGTATAGCTCAGTGGTTGAGTGCATGCTTCACATGTACGAGGTCCCAGGCTAAATTCCCTGTACCTCCTAAAAAAAATAAATAAAATAAAATAAAATAAACATATATATATTCATTATTAAAGTTCAGGAAAGTATTTAAAAATGGGGAAAAATCATCTATAATGTTACAATTCAGAGAAGCAATCACTAACATTTTGGTATCTTTCCTTTCACTCATTTCCTACTGCCGTATTGCTTATATATTTACGACCATACTGTTTTCACAACAGCTACATGTTATCCCCAACCCACTAAGATTATAGCATATCTATTTCTCAAAGCCAACAAACACTTTCCATAAACATCATTTGTAATGGCCATGTTGTATTCCATTGTATAGATATTTAATAATTACTTATCCATTCTCCCTCTGGCTATTAAAGCTATTTCCAATATTTTTGATAGTGTAAATAAGGCTTTGATAAACTTCTTTGCCTGTATTTCAGATTATTTCTTTTTGATAAGTATTATTAGCAATAATAATTTATTATTAACAATAATAATTAATAATTTATTATTAGCAATAAATAATTAAGCCACTATTAAGGCTCCTAACACATACTGCCAAACTGCATTAAGTTCATTTTCTGTATTAAAAATGAACAAATGGGAGCAGCTGTAGCTCATTGATTTGGGTGCCTGCTTCCCATGTATTAGGTCCCAGGGTTCAATCCCTGATGCCTCCTAAAAAAAAAAAAAAAGATATAGAAATGACTAATAAATTTGAAAAACGAATCATAGATATGCCATTGGAAATAGTAATAATATATGTTTATTTTTGACTTCTCAAATTAAGGAAACGGGTTTTGGGTTTTTTTTTTAGGAGCCACCAGGGATTGAACCTGGGACCTCATACATGGGAAGTAGGCACTCAACCAACTGAGCTACACTGGCTCCCATGTACTTTATCTTTCAACCTAGGAATTACACTTCCAGGAATCTATACTACAGAAATAGCTCCACAAATATGTAAAGATACATTTACAAGAATGTTTACCGAAGTAGTGGAATGGCGAAAAGAGTAGGTAGGCAAGGGAAAGATACCTTTGCTTTTATGCATTTCTGTGTTATTTGAATAAATTATTGTAATCATGGCCTACTTTCATAAGTAGAAAAATTCAAAAATACTTATATTTTCTCTTCTCCAAGTATTATTTATCTTTGACAAAAAGAATTATAAATACATTTTTAAAAAAGAATTATAAAAATAAAAAAGATCAACAAAGGCATCTTCTAGAACTCCAGATACCTTTTAATTCCAATAAGGAGAAAAAAATGCTAAAAATCATCATACCTAATTCTTTAGCATCTCCTCCTGCTGGAATTCCATTTTCCTGTCGTGCTACAAGTGCACTCAAAATAATCTTTGTGGCTCCAATCCTTGGCAGGGTGACATGTGTAAGAAATGGCAAGTTATTTTTCTTTGCAAATGCCTGACTTGTTTCTCGCCTCTTCCTGAGGAAGCCCCCTTCTGGAAACAAAACAATCCATTTTCGATCTCTGCTCCTGTAGTTATTTTCTAGGTGTTTTTTTAAAAGAAGAAGCTGTTGGTCGCGATGAGTTCTTCCCTGGAAGGAATACACAAATAAAAGTGTAGGTACATCTAAAATCGAAATGCCATAAAATTAAATAGAAATAACAGCTTCTAAATTAAAACCCAATCATAGAACAACCAGCAAGATGACATAAAGGAGTTGAGACAACTAATCATAGATGTTCAAACAAATCTCCTTAATAAATTCAATGAGATGGCTAAAGAGATTAAGACTATTAAGAAGACACTGGATGAGCACAAAGAAGAATTTGAAAGCATACATAGAAAAATAACAGATCTTATGGGAATGAAAGGTGCAATAAATGAAATTAAAAATACACTGGAGTCATATAACAGCAGATTTGAGGAAGCAGAAGAAAGGATTGGTAAGCTTGAAGACATAGCTCCCGAAAGCGAACATACAAAAGAACAGATGAAGAAAAGAATGGAGAAAATTGAACAAGCACTCAGGGAACTAAATGACAGCAAGAGACATGCAAACATATGTGTCATGGGTGTCCCAGGAGGAGAAGAGAAGGGAAAAGGAGCAGGAGGAATATTTGAAGAAATAATGGTAGAAAATTTCCCAACCCTATTGAAGGACATAAATATCCGTGTCCAAGAAGCACAACGTACTCCCATCTAAATAAATCCGAATAGACCAATTTTGAGACACATACTAATCAGAGCGTCAAATGCCGAAGACAAAGAGAGAATTCTGAGGGAGGCAAGAGAAAAGCAATGAATAACATATAAGGGATACCCAATAAGATTAAGTGCCAATTTCTCATCAGAAACCATGGAGGTAAGAAGACAGTGCTATGATATATTTAAGATACTGCAAGAGAAAAACTTCTAGCCAAGAATCTTATTTCCAGCAAGACTGTCTTTCAAAACTGAGGGTAAGTTTAGAATATTCACATATAAACAGAAACTGAGAGAGTTTGTAACCAAAAGACTGGCCTTGCAGGAAATACTAAAGGATGTGCTACAGTCTGAAAAGAAAAGACAGGAGAGAGAGGCTTGGAAGAGAGTCTAGAAATGAAGGTTATATCAGTAAAAGTAACTAAAAGCCTCAAAAGTGGTGAAAATAAAATATGAAAGATAAAACCCAAAGGTCAAAATGGGTGTAATAAGAACTGCCTTTACAGTAATAACATTGAATGTTAATGGATTAAATTCCACAATCCAAAGACAAAGACTGGCAGAATGGATAAGAAAATATGAACCATCTATATGTTGTCTGCAAGAGACTCACCTTAGACCCAAGGATACCAATAGACTGAAAGTGAAAGGTTGGAAAAAGGTATTCTATGCACGTAGTAACCAAAAAAAAAAAAAAAAAAAGCCAGAGTAGCTATACTTATATCAGATGAAATAAGAGACTTTAAAAGACACTACTAATGCACAATCTGAGGTGGAAGACAGGAAAAAAAATTCCATTTACAATAGCAACTATAAGAATCAAATATTTAGGAATAAGCTTAACCAACGATGTAAAGCACTTGTGTTCAGAAAACTACAATGCATTGTTAAAAGAAATTTTAAAAGACCTTAATAATTGGAAGAACATTCCATGCTCATGGATTAGAAGACTAAATATCATTAAGATGTCAATTCTACCCAAACTGATATATAGATTCAATGCAATCCCAATAAATATTCCACCAGCATTTTAAAAATAAATGGAAAATACAATTATCAAATTTATTTGGAAGGGTAAGGGGTCCCAAATAACTAGAAACATCTTTAAAAGGAAAAGCAAATTTGGAGGACTCTCACTAGCTACAATGCAAAAACAGCATGGTACTAGCATAAAGACAGACACATAGACCAATGGAACCAAACTGATGGTTCAGAAACAGACTCTCACATCTATGGTCAAGTGATTTTTGACAAGCCTGTCAAACCCACCCAGCTCGGGCAGAACAGTCCATTCAATAAATGGTGCTGGGAGAACTGGATATACGTAGCCAAAAGAAAAAAAGAAGACCCCAATCTCACACCTTATACAAAAATTAACTCAAAATGGATCAAAAACCTAAATATAAAAGCAAAAATCGTAAAGTGTCTAGAAGAAAATGGGGAAAAACATCTTCAAGACCTGGTGGTAGGTGGTGGATTCTTAATGGAGATAAGAGGAGGAATGAGATGGACTACTGATGCTTAATGTACGTAGACGTTTTAATTAACTTTACCGTAAAAGTATGAAAATATATAGAGTTGATGGTAACACATTATAGTGAGTAACAACTGGTTAAAAACGGGAATGTGGCTGGAAAGGGTAGTTTATGGATGTAAATGTCAACTGAAAGAAAGGTAGAGAATAATCCAGTAAGCCCAGAGGTGGATGAGAATTGTGATTGATGATACAGATGCAAGAGTGTTCTTTGTGAGCTAGAGCAGATGTACATCACTATTGGAGGGTGGTGGGAATGTGGAGAAGCATGGGGAAAATACAACTGGAGTGACGTATGGACTGTGGTTAACAGCAATACTGTAATATTCATGCATCTGTGCCAAAGATGCACTGTGTTGATAATGGGCAAATTGTGTTGATAATGGGAAAAAGTGTGCCAAATGTATACTATGGACCACGACTAGTGTAATAGTCTGATGATATTATCTCACAATTTGTAACAAATGTTCCATCTTGGTGTGGTGTGTTGATGGAGGTGTGTATTGTATGGGAATTTTACACATGAGCATGATTGTTTTGTAAGTTCACAACTTCTGTAATAAAAATAAATTTTAAAAAATAATAATAGGGTGATTTGGGGGATGGGGGAATATGCCAAATGTAAGATATGGACTATAGTTAGTGTAAGATTTTGACTATATTCTTCCATAATTTGTAACAAATGTCTCACAATGCAAGGTGTTGGTGGTGGGTTAATATATGGGACTCCTGTATGATGATATGCATGCTTGCTTTGTAAGTTCACAACTTTTACTATACACTTATTGTTTATGTATGTTCATGTATTAATGATATAAAATAATAATAATAATAATAATAATAGGGTGGGTTGGGGGAAAAATATACGAAATGTAAGATACTTGTGGTAGGGTGAGGCATGAGATCCCTGTATGATGTTATACATGTTTGTTTTGTCAGTTCACTACTTTTACTATACACTTATTGTTTATGTATGTTTATGTACGAGTGATATACTTCAATAAAATTTTTAAATGAAAAACAAACAAAAACAAAAACAAACCCAATCATTAAAGAGTGATTTTCCCACATACCTCCCTTTTTGACCAGTGGTAAAAATAGAGAAATTATTAGTACTTAAACCCTTTTTGTGTGTGTGTGGAGGAAAAGCAAATTGCTCTGATTGTTCCTGAAAATTCATTCATTTATCAACTCATTGACTATTTACTGAGCAGGTACTATTTGGTAGGCACTGTTGTCCTGGACACCAGAGATAAGAGGAGTAAATAAGACACCCTCATGCAGTTTATGATCTAGTGGAGAAAACAGTCAATAAGGAGTGTTAATAAATAATTCAATGTTATTAGGAAGTAAAGCAGAGTAAAAGGATAGAGATGATCAAAAAGGTCAGGGAAAGCAACTCTGAGGAGGTGACATTTGAGCAGAGGGTTGATATGTAAGGGAACAAACCAAGTGAAGAAGAGAGGCAGAGTTTTCCAGGTGTTGAGCACAAAAAGGACAAAGGCCCTGAGGCGGGAACAAGTTTGGCACATCAAAGAACAGTACAAAGGCCAGAGTGGCCAAAGAATGAGGAATGAGTAAGACAGAGTAGGAGGTAAAATTGGAGAGCCAGGCAGAGACTAGATAAGAAGGGCCGGCCGGGATAAGCAACTGGGGATGGGAAATCACTGAATAGTTCTGACCAGATAGTGTCACGATCTTACTGACATTTTAAGAAACTCTTCTGCTACTGTGACAAAAAGACTACAGGAAATAAGTTAGGAAACACTGCCATAGTCCAGACAAGGGAGTATAATGAGGTGTAGTGAGATGTAGCTACATTCAGGGAAAAAATGTGAAGATAAAGCTAACAGGATGTGCTGATGGAATGGATCTTAGTTGTGAGGGAAAGAAAGTAAAGAGGATGACTTGGAGACTGAAAAGAGGAATCCAGGAAATTTGGAAGGCCCAAACCCACAAGTAAATATATTTTCCAGCCAACACAATTATAGAAGCTCCCAGAAATAATTAGCATGTTTTCAATCTTTGGATTAAATGCATTCCAAATGGAAAACAAGACATTTTCTTTACTAGTTTACTGAAATGAATTAATTATTAAGCTAGCTATTAAGTTCCTAAGACTACATGTAAAATATTTTTACTATTCTTGGGACTAACTTGTCAAAATGGTCTAGTAGAAGCAAAAGGCTTTTTTTTCCTTCACATTAATAATCCCCCCCAGTCTAGATTTTTATTAGTAATCTATCAGGGAGGAAAATATTGCTCTTGAAGCATAAAGAATCTTCAAATGTCCCATATACTTTCAAATGTGGACTTTAAGTATGCAACAAAATATATTAATAAAAGGGCAATGTTTTGGGGAACATAATTTTCTACTTTTATCCCAAAGTATACCAATAATTTAGTATAATTTAGCCTCTTCATGATGCCTGAGGATCATCACTACAATG
This sequence comes from Chaetophractus vellerosus, assembly GCA_004027955.1. Classification (NCBI taxonomy): domain Eukaryota; kingdom Metazoa; phylum Chordata; class Mammalia; order Cingulata; family Chlamyphoridae; genus Chaetophractus; species Chaetophractus vellerosus. Next base: position 5,942 of record PVKH010004590.1, on the reverse strand, counting down.
AGAGGGCTACTGTTTTTTATTCCCATCTGATAAATGAGGAAACTTTAAGAGAGTAAGCAACTTACCCAATTTACATAACTAAGAAGCAGAAGAGCAAGGATAAATGACAGGTACTTGATAAATGTTTACTAAACTGAATTATATCCACTAAATAGGAAAAGGGTAGAGATATGAATATTTGCATTAATGGCCTTTCAATACTTATGCAAATTCAAATTCAGATTGAAATAAATGTTTTGGGTAACAAAGATTCAGAGATATTAGAACTGGTTCTACCTATTATGGTTGGCTTTGTTATGCCTCTTTTTAAAATAAAGAATCAGCTATCACTGTGAAAAAATGCTCATTACTTACCTGCCTTATAAAGAAGTCTCCATGAATTAGAGAGACAATTCCGAAGTTTGTGTACTTAAAAATATGATCCATCAACCACATCATCTGGGCAACAACCTAAAATATTTAAAAGCAAGAAATAATTAAATATTGGATAGAAGAACCCTGACTATAGTCTACCCAAGTCTCTGACTTTTAAATATAGTCATCTAAGCATACTCTTAATCTAAATACCTTAAATCCAATGTTATTTCTACAAATAAAGTACAGTTACTAATAGAGTCTACATGAAAAATTACAGGTCTTGATTGCAGGTCTTGGAATCCTAAATCACAGCTGTACCACTATATACCAAATGAAGCTGAACTAACTTCTTAAACTTGAACTTAATGATTTCAAATTTTTTGTACCCTAAATAAAGTCCCAGGTAATCCTTATCTAACTTGTAATATTATTTTGAAACAATACAATAAAATGGTTAAAGTTATCAAAAGAGGGCCATATGTTTAATAAGTAATAAGGCTTTATAAAATGTGAGCGTACCTTGAAGGCTAAATAAATTTGGCTAAATAAAATTGCTATATAATCTCCAAAATAAAAGAACATTTAAAAATTCAATTAATAGAATGATTTATAAGTTCTATTATATTATGAAGAATATTTGTTAGTTTATGCAAGGCCACACTCTGCCAGCAGGAAATCATTTATAGAGCCTCAATCCTTAAATACAAAAATATTAGGGGCCCGGCTAGATAGCTCAGTGGGGAGTGCGCTGGGGTACCACATGGGAGGCCCCGGGTTCAGTTCCCAGGGACCTCTCCAAGCGGGCAGACTGCCTTGAGAAAGGCAAGCCGCCGTGGGCGGGGCAGAGCCGCCATGGGCAAGGCAGAAAGCCGCCACGGGCAGGGCAGAGCCCCCACGGGCATGGCAAAGTCACCCGTGAAAAAGCGGAGCTGCTGCCTGCGAAGCGCAGAAGCCGGCAGCCCACAAAAACATGGAGCGGAGCCGCCCGTGAAAGCGGAGTGGAGCCACCCAGGAACGGAGCGAGCCGCCGCCGCGAAAGGCCGACTCGGCCCGTCGCCGCAGAGACGGGGGGAGACTGGAGGCAGACATAGAAAAAAAAAAACACAGAATGGACACACAGCAAGAGCAAGCAGAAAGGGGGGTTGGATATGTAATTTTAAAAAAAATCTTTAAAAAAACCAAAAAACAAAAATATTATCCATTACTGATAAGAGATAATACCTGTCAACATTTGATAGGCCTCTCCCTCAGAACTTTGTGAGGTATTTCCAAAGAACAAAATTGGTCTACATCAACTATGCTTTATCTGGAAGCACAGATTTTCTGCAAATTAAGACATCTAGAGAAGCTTAAATAAATGTTCTCACACTTTGTGTTCTTTTTACAGTAATGTCTATGATTCCCCATTGGGTGAGTTTAGAAATGTATAGGACATTTTTGGGTGTCACAATGACAAGGGAGCACTATTAACATTTAAAGAGTAGCAGCTGGGGCTACAAAATGTCCAGCAATGCCCAGGACATTTCAGAACAGTGTTGTCCTACCAAAATGCCAAAATAATACCACCATTGAGAAATGCCAGAAGGGTACACCAGGTAGTCTCCTGAATTCAAAAAGCTATGTTACAATCACATCACCATTAAACTAATTTTTAAAAACTGGCCCACAACTTAGCAATAGCTTTCCTTCTTTGAATGTACCCATGGAGTTTACAATAAACATTCCTACTTATAAATATAAATTAATAATACCCTGTACTTATTAGGACATTATAATGCTTCTTACTTATATTCCTCATTTACTCCTTTATGACAGAAGATAATAAATTCTTCTAGATTTCAAATTATTCAGTAATATAAGAACACTATAAAGAATGTTCAGCATTAACTAATTTGCATAAAAGCAAATTATTCTGAATAGAAAAATGTATCTAGACAAATGTAAATCTTGTTATAAAAGTAAACAAACAAAGCTTTCTTTTGTTCACATGATTGGTGAATTTCAGATAACCTAATATTCTGGTTAATACAGTTATCCATGCCAAACTGGAGTTAGAACACAGACATATTTATACCAATCATTTCAATCATTCTTCGAGATTCAAAAACCACTTAAGGACATTATAGGCCCTCAGAATAATCACTATATATGTGATTATTGTATCAACAAAAATAAAATGCTGAAGCTAATTGGAGGTTCTTGTTATAAACCAGTTTTTACAAAATTTTGACATGATGAATTTAGGGAACAAATATTATTATAAATGCAAATATATTCAACACAATGTTATTATTTTATTTCAACAATTTAAGATTTTGATTATAAAGGATTGAATTTATTCTATATTCCAGCAAGGCTATGCCTCTGCTTTTAAGATAAGCAAGGAGAATGAATTCCTCAGTAATCAAATAAATATTTTCCTTTCATCTCACCTCATATTCTGACCCCACCCTGACCTACTGAATTAAAATTTCTAAGACCTAAACATACTAGGCTTTTCTTGCCTCTCAGCTTTTGCTAAGATCATTTGACTTAAGAAAAAGGCCCTTGCTTCACCTCCCTGGCTAACAAAATTCTACTCATTCTTCAAGGCCAACTTTATGTTCACTCCCCCTCCACAAGTTTTCTATTTCGATTAGATCTATGGTAAGCACACTCTCCATTGAATACCTCTCACTTTACAATTAAATATTTTTTGTAACACCCTCCTTCCACCCACCACTGGACTAATAAACTTCTGGATAAGAATAATGGTGCCTTATACTTTTTATATTCACTGACCATGTATATTAAGTACTTAACCTCTATTGATTTGTAGCTTTACTATCAGGCCAAATATTAACTCCATTAATTTTACATACTTCCTATTAATTTGGCTTTCTATGAACATAACTTCTTTAACTTATCCTAGAGTGATAATTCTTTTAATGCTAAAGAATGAATTCATTTTAAAATCCACCCAGTTTATAGCTACATTTTAGTTATCAAAATAAGTACAGCCTTAGTAACACAGGGTAAAATAGCCCCAATATCTTCCCTTTCAATTCACTTTGCCAACGAAATCCAAAATAACATTCTTTCGGCTAAAGATCCCAAGATCACCTAATTCACTAACCAATTTTACTCTTCTGTCTAAAGTAATTCTGCTTTTTGTATTTGTAATTCTCAAACTGGCAATCTATCATTTCACCTCAAGACAGTCCCCAAGTTGATACAAATTCATTTTGTTTTCATTTCAGTAACTTTTTAAAAAAGGTCTCTAAATTCGCAACCTGGAGTAACTTAGAATTATGTTGAATCTTTTAAAAAACATTTTCTAAATTTTCAAGAAGAGTATACACCTTAAAGCTTAATGTGTGTATCATAACAGGATACTTGATTAATTCTTTTTAAAGAAAAAAAATACAAAGGAACAAAAAAGTTTATCAACCATAATATAGGGGGGAAACTTTCTCTTCTCTTTCTGGATATCTACCGATTGCCTTCAGGATAGCTTACCAGTCCTTTGTCCTGTAGGCACATCATCAGAGTGCACACATCTCCTGTTGCTTGATGATTCACCAACACTACTGCTTCATCCTTTGAAATTGCTTTAATATCTTCCCCCCATTCCATCACTGTAAGAATAAAAAGTTCCAAAGCCTTCATTTTAAAGATTTTTTACATTACCATAAACCTTATATTAGAAAAATTGTTATATGTGAATGATGATGCACCATCTAGCTAAAATTTCTGAAAGGTTAGAACTAAGTTTATTCCCTATAAAAATGAGGATGGTGATATAACATTTTATAGGGCCCCAAAATATTGGTCAAAATGTAAAAAGGTCAAACCTTTGACCTAGAAATTCTACCTCTAGGAATTTGTCCAAATAGGCAAATATGTATAAAGCATGTTTATTGCAATTTAAATGTTCACTCACAGGGAAATGTAAAAGAATGGAGGAAATCTATACATGCTAACCCAGAAAGTATTTATATATGTTTACCCAGCATATTATCCAGTAAAGAAAGAAAATCATAAAACACTATATATAATATAATAGCACCTATTTAAAGGAGAGGTAAATTTTACATGTTAGTTTATTCATTAAAAACTCTGGGCAGGGGAGGACCCAAGATAGTGACAGAGTAGGAAGCCCTAACAATCAGCTCATCCCACAGGGCAACTAATAGCCCCCCTGTATGATGATATGCATGTTTGTTTTGTAAGTTCACAACCACATATACTATACACTTATTGTTCATGTATGAATGATACTCTGGGCAAATGAATCCCAAACTATTAGAACTGATCTTCACTGGGAGGTAGTTCCCAGAGTCATTCAAATTCTACTTATAATAAGATATTCAAACATTGCAAAAATATACAAGTATGCATTGGTTTTAAAACTAGAAAACTAATAAAACCACTGAATTTTTTAAAAATCTCTTGATGAAAAAGTAATTGCATCAAAACCTATATGTACAATCTAAGGAAATGAGTGATCCTTCAATGTAATTATCCCTCATTGTATAGTAAATTTACTTTTCAGAAAAAATAAAATTAAGCCTAAGTTTTCAAACATCAGGTTACTACAAAGAAGCTTCCAGACAAAGTTCATATGTGACTTGAATTACCAGAGGCTGATTACAAATTAGTATTCACTGTTACCCCATCCTCATCTTATTCATTGCTGTAAGGAAAGAAGTCAAGTCACCTGTAATTAACAGTTTTGCATGAAATAGGGCTGGGGAGACCTGGGGCTCACCTGCTTCACCTTCTCCAGCTCCCTGTCTTCCCGCTCATCCCCCACCACCACTCCAAGATGAAGTAGCTCCTCATAATATAGTGGAGCTCCTCAGAGTTCATTTGAGAAAAAAGTCCTGCTGGTTTTTTTCTTTCTATTGACACCCATTTAAGCAAGACATCTATTCATTCATGTTTAAGTCCTGATATTTCTTATTAAGGAATGGTTCCACTGGGTTGAATGTATATTAAGTTGTGGCACCTACTTACAAAGAGAAATATTCATTATGAATACTCAAAGAGCTTACAAGATGTGTGAAAAAAGTACCTTATTATTTTTAAATGAATGTAGCATGGAAAGTACATTAAGGGAACTTTAAATATGATGTCATATGATTCTTAGGAATAGATGTAGACCACCAAGAAAGACCAGCCTCTTAAAAAATGGAGCAGTGCCAACTTTCCTTCAGAGTGGCCTTTCCTTTCCCAAGTTCCCAGTTCAGTTCAGCTGACAAGCCAATTTTACTGAAACATATCTAAAAATCTGATATATCTCATATGTTGCTGAGGAAAGTACAAATTGGTACAATTCTTTTGGCAACATATATCAAAATTTTAAAGTTCAGAAAACTTTTTACCCAAAAATTCCACTTTTAAGAAGTCATCCTACAGATATACGCATTTAGGTCTAAAATGACATGAATGCAAAGCTATTTACTGCAGTATTATTCATAAGAGCAAAGATGAAAACAATTAAAGAGGGGGATTAATTTTTAAAATTTTTATATGGAATGACATAATGTAAGTAATAAAAGCAACGTGTAGGGAAGCGGCTGTGGCTCAATTGGTTAGGCTCC
>PVKH010004589.1:0-23136 GCA_004027955.1 Chaetophractus vellerosus | reverse complement strand
ACAAACAAATTATTTGTTTTTAACAAAGAAAGGACATATATAGGATAACATTTGCATTACCATAAAGAGAATTTGGGTGGGAAAAAGGTGTCCTGAGTTCCCAACAGTTCTGAAAGCCTACAGGACATACCCTATTAGATTTTAAAATCTGAGACTCATCCTTAAAAATATGGTTACTTGTCCTCAGGACTTCATGTGAGACCACCCTTTCCACAGGCTAGCCAAATAGCCATAATTCCAAGCATTTTGGTGGCAACTGAGCTCCAGAACCCACCCTACAAGCACATTGGGGTGATGACCACAATTTCTCCAATCTCTGGAGGACTCTCTCAACCCACTTAGGAGAGTGAGGTGGTGACAACATTCCACCAAATCTCTGGCATACAGGCCCAACCCCCTCAACACAGGGGGATGATGACCTGACTCTCCCCAATCTATGAGGAATAGGCTTACCCCCTCAGAGCATCGGGGTGGTGGCCTAGCTTTCCCTAATATATAGGGAAGAGGTCCATTACCCCCAGAGAATTGGGGTGGCAACTTAACTCTCCTCAAGCACAAGGGAATGTGCTCCACCCTCTCTGTACCCTAAGGTGGCCAAACTCTCCCAAAACAACAGGAAGGAACATCCATCCTCTTCAAATGCTGGGGCAAACTCACCCTCTCCATATACATGGGTAGGGCCCCTCTCTAGGCCCAAAGAGATGTCTTAATTCCAGACCTCTGCTTTGATGCTTTTCTTTTGTAGCCCTTTTCCCTTTCATCTCTCCTCTCCCAGTCACTTTTACTCCAGGCATACAATAGTTTCATTCATACAGATCTGCCAAAAATCTTGTTGGTTTAGCATTCAGGAAACTGGGGTCCAATCTATCAGACATTAAGACTTTTCACATGTCCTTTCTGGATAACTGCATTTCCAACCTTGACTCACAAATACCAAATTGAGTTAAATCTTCACATGGCTACTCTGCAATTTTATAACAAAGTTCACCTTTCCTCCAGTTCCCAATAATAGCATCATCATTTCCTTCTAAGCCCTCACTGGGAATAACTTTAAGGTACATATTCCTACCAACAGTCTCTTCAAAGCAATCTAGGCCTTTCCTATTAAGCATCTCACTATTCCTCAAAAAAAATTTATATCTTTTGGGATTTACAAAATTCAGACTGCCACAAGTGTTACATGGGAATGTTGCATTTTGTACATGATTTTCCTGTAAACCTACAATTTCTCAAATATAGAAAAAAACTTAGGAAATCAGTAATTTATAGTAAATTATCTGACTCAGATGTACTTTCCTAAAAGAGTTACAATGATAATTTATGGAGAAAATATTGGGCTATTTAAGTCCATTTTATCAATTACCATCATAATAATGAATGATGCAGCTGGTCATACTTCTTATCATCCTTCTTCCTATCATCCTTCTTCCATGAACACATATACCTGGAAACTCATTAGAAATGCACATAGGTAACTCATTTGTAATGCAGAACATTACCTGCTCAATTCTGAATTCATCCCTGGTCATCACTATTTGTTTTGTTGCAAAAGTTTAATTTTGATGAGGTCCAGTATTTATAAAAGAGCATGCTTTTGAAGTTGTATTTAAGGACTTTTTTCACTAACCCAAGGTCAGAAGGCTTTTCTCTCCTCTTTGTTTAAATATTTTGTACTTTTGTATTTAAATATTGTTTTAAGATTGACTTTGAAGTAATTTTGTATTATTTTTGAGGTTTAGGTTGAGGTTTAATATTCTATCTCTATTTGTTGAAAAGTATATCCTTGCTCCACTGAATAGGAAAGAGACTTTTGTTGATATTTTGTTGAGCATATATGTACAGGCTTGTTTCATTGGCTACTTGTCTATTTGTATGAAAACACTATGTCATTTTGATCTCTGTAGTTTTATAATATATCTTGATATCAGGTAGTGGAATTCACTAAATTTGTTCTTTTTAAAATTTGGAGGTAACCTAGATCCATTGCATTGACATAATAATGTTAAAATCTGTCTATAAATGTATAGATAATATTTAACAGTTTAGAAGTTGCATGGGATAGCATTGACTTAAACATTTGGAAAGAATTGAAATATTAATGTGGGGTGTCCAATTTGAGCAAAATATTTCTTTCTTTTCTTTAAGGTCTTTCTATTCTCTCAACATAAGTAGAGTGGTCAATACACATTTCTTGCACCATGTTATGTCACGATTAAACATAAGTATTTCATATTTTGATGATATTATGAATGACTTCTTTGGGTTTAATTGTTTTCCCACAAAAGTATGTTCAAGTCATTACACCTGGTCCAACGAATTTGACTTAATTTGGAAATAGGGTCTTTGAAGATGTAACTAGTTAAGATGACATGCATCTTGATTAGGCTGTGCTTTACTCCAACATAACTATCTTATAAGAAGAGGGAAATTTGAACACAGAGTATGCATGGGGGTAGAAGGCTATGTAAAGATGGAAGGAAAGATTGGAATGATGCATCTACAAGCCAAGGTACATCAAGGAGAGCCAACAACCCTGAGGAGCTAGAGGATTCATAGAAGAAGTCTCATCTAAGCTCTCTGAGGGGCCTTGGCACTAATGACAAATTGTTTTTGAACTTCTAGCCTCTGGGAGTGTTAGACAATAAATTTCCATTGTTTTAAACAACATAGTTTGTGTTACTTTCTTAGGAATTTAGAATTGGTATTTTTAAGATTCAATTCCTGATATTTTTACTAGTCCAAAATGATTTTTTTTTGTATATTGAAGTTATCCTGGAACCTTGCTAAACTCATTCATTAAAAAAAAAATAAAATCACTGATTGAATAAGAAGTAAAACTGTTTGTATTACACATTATATGATCATCTATGTGGAAAATCTGAAGGAGTGTATAGAAGCCACTGTCAGTTACTATTATGAGAAAAATGTTGCCCCAAAAGAATGTAATGTGGAAGTGTAAGTATTTAATTGGAATTATTTCTTTCTTAATGTTTAATACAATGCACTATCTAAGCAATCTGAACATTGGGTTTCTTATTGGGAAAATTTTTACATGCTAAGCAAAACTCAATCAAATGATTGCACTATTATGAACTAAATATATTGTGTAATCTCATGGAGTTAATAATTAGAATATAAGTCACCAGAAAATAGGAGGGTAGAGAATGAAAACCTGAGGGTTAATGTATGCAGAATTGGTAAAAATGTTGTTCATAAATCTTTGAAAATGAATAGAAATGGTGAAAGCATATTATGGTGTTTGTAACTAGCAGAGCTATTATATGGGAATGGCAGTAGTTCAAAGGGAAAGCCTAAGGTCATGTAAACTACTAGATGGAAAGCTAAAAACTGTAACATGAGACTGTATTAAATAGTAAAACCTAATGTAAAACTCAAATATGGATGATATTGCATATATAAGGCTTTTACAAAATATAAATACAGATATACTAAAGAGAAGGAAAAAGAATCCAACTGTGTATGACAGGGGAAGCATGGAGAGAATGAGAGGTGATGAGTTATGTTTGTTTTTGTTTATTATTATTGGAATAATGAAAGTGCTCTAGGAATACTTAAAGTGATGAATGCACAAATATGTGATTACACCAAATACCATTGATTGTACACTTTGAATGGATTTATGCTTTTTAATATGTATCAATAAATTTGATTTGCTAAAAAATATATAATTATATTGAGATTATCTTTTATTTATTTTTTCTGAGCTTTGGAAACTTACATTGTTCAAGGTAAGAGTTCCAATTTATTTAAGTTGCCTTAATATGTTCACTAGTTCCCTTTAGTATCATATAAAAACTTGGATATATAGATATATCACAACTAAGATTTAAAAACAAGGAAGCTTTGCAACTAATAATCTAATTATCCTAGGTATCAAGATTTAGGAAAATCAAATCAAATTGAATCTAAACCACAGTGAGAAAAAGATACAATAAAACAAGGAAATAAAAAAGTCTTATTAGTCTTAAATAGTGCATACCAACATGGCAAAGGTTGGTTCTTTAAAGGATTAATGTAAATCAGAAACCTTTAGCTTGACCAATAAAGAGAAGAGAAAAAAAGTTTACAAATAAAACTTATTTTATATAAAATATAAAATATTGAAAAATTTATATTTTAATTTGGATGAATTGGAGGGAGAGACAAAGAAGCATATTAACATGGTAGATTAAGGAGGAGCTTTGAATAATACTTATATGAAGAAAAGGAGACTCCATCAAGAAAGTCATGACAGAGTTAAAAAATTTTGGCAGTTGGAAGAAAAGAAATGTTTAAGAAAAATATAGTGTGTACAACACATCCTAATATTTTTGGGGTAATTCTGGTACAGTGAGATATTTTACATTTTATCTCATAAATTTTTCACACAACTTACAATAATAGGGATTTGTAAATAAATGGGTAAGGAAAGCAACATAGAAGAGTTAAAATGATTGGGGAACACAATGAAAAAGACTTGGGAATCCAATCACAAAAATATATGTACCAAAAAGCATGGTATGAATGGTAGTCCTTGAGGATATTAATAGATTGAACCAGAAGATGAACTTTCCAGACTTCTTCCTACCTTTAGAGGAAAATGTGAAGTCAGAGCACACTCTTGCTCTTACCACCAAAGCTCCTGCCAAGCCCATAGTTATCTTTAGGAAGAAAATCAACAACACTCTCTCTTTCCTTACCAAAAACTGGCCACAGCTTATGAGGGAAGGAAACACCTGTACTTCATTAACTTAGTTACTATTATGAGCAGATTTGCTGCTGCTTCTCCCAGAGAGAAAATGAAGCATAGGTGTTAAAACTTGAACTTCAAAGTCAGAGAGCCTAGATACCACATCTAACTAGCCACAATCATCAACTCAAATGGGGATGGTATATAATAATCTGAAATCCTAATAACAAGAGCAACTACTGCAACCACACATGGAACACCTGCTATGTGCTTTCTCTGAATTGAAGAAGGAACTTTAGATGGTGTATTAGTCAGCCAAAGAGGTGCTGGTGCAAAATACCAGAAATCTGTTGGCTTTTATAAAGAATATTCATTTGGGGACATGGGCTCAATGCCTACTGTCATGGTCCAATCAAAGCTTTAATCATAATTTAATCAAGTATGAGTGAAACCCCTGAATCCAATACAATCTAATACACCTAGAGGAACAGACCAATTTACAAATATAATCCAATATTTAATTTTGGAATTCATAAATAATACCAAACTGCTACAGGAGGCTTATGTCCAAGGTCACACAGCTAGATTATTAAAAAGAATAATTTCTGACTAAAGAACTTAAACTCATCTTCCATAGTTTACCCAGCACATCACATCCCCTCTATATGACAGTGTATTCTAGTAACTGTGGCTATAATATATGAACTCAAAGAATAAGAGGATTAGAAAAAACAGTTGCTAGCACACTTATCCTTGTGGTAGACCCAATTCAAATGATGGCTCATTTTACACTAAAAATGTCATAACATAAATGAAATGAGTTTCTTCTGTGCTTAAAGATGAAAAGAGTAGCCTAAGAGACATTTAGTAAAATCAAATTTTCTGAGTAACTTGAAGGCTTATGTAGGGAGGAAAGAAAAACTATTTAAAATTAAGAATACTATGAAATATAGAGGATATATTGACAACATAATAATAGTCCTCAAAAATTATTTTAGGAAATATTAGAATAGTGTAAAATGGTCTAAATATTCCTTCTCAATAGAAACTTAGAAACAGATAAAGTATGAAGAGTGGAATGATGGATAGGAAGAGTGTGATCAGGAAGTCATATGGAGTAGTGTCACTCATAGCCTAATTTAGACTTCAATATTTTCTTGTCCCATCCAAGACTACTAATCTTCCTACATTCTAGTGATACGTGACAACTGTGGGACTAAAGTAATGTGTCTGTGCAAAATGAGTATTTATATGCCAGTGTATCTGTCAGGGTTCTCTAGGGAAAGAGAACTGACCAGAACTATTTGTAAATGTTATGAGATTTTATAAGATTGTCTCATGAAACTCTAAGAGTGCAAAAGTCCAGATTTCACTGGGCAGGCTGTAAGGCAGAAACCCTGATTAAGCTCCTTGATGAATTCCCCAGAAGGACCTGGCTGGCTGAATTAGAGATGAAAATTCTATTCTGACTGCTGAAATAATCACTTTCCCTGTAATCCTTTCAAGTGATTGAATGAGACTTCTCTCATTGCAGAAGGCAATCTCCTCAGTTGATTGTAGATGTAATAGCCATAGATGCAATCAACTTACTATTGATTTAAATCCACAAAATATCCTCACAGTAACAATCAGGTGAGTGCTGGCTTAACCAAACTACCAGGCACCATTACCTGGCCAACTTGAACATGAGCATAACCATCACAGCCAGTTAAGTTATACCTTTATAAACATTTAGTATGGCATACTTTAAATATTTTAAATCTAAAAAAATCATATAATAATGGACAGGAGTTTTCAAATTACATATCTACAACCCAAAATATATATTAATTTTTCTGTCTTATACTCCCTTGCTGAGGAAAGAAATTTATGAAATTATTTTATACTTTCATTTCTCAGATGTTTATTCAGTCAACAGCAACTGTGGAAAGGGCTATAAAATGAACATTAATAAGAACTGGTAAATAGATCATTAATAATTGATCGATTTATTTTGGTGAAATTGTCACATACATTTTTATCACATATCCTGACAATAAAATTTTGTGGCCCTTGCAAGGGAATAAATATAATTACAAGTCTTATTGAAAGATGGCAGGTGAAATCAGAAGGTCTTGTTCCAAACTTGCCAATGGGTCATAATATGCCATATCAATAAGGTGTTCCATGCTGTGCAATTTGCAGGAGCTATGATCCAAGGAAGGCCAGTAGCACTGAAGGATGTTAACTCTGTGCAAAACCAATATTGGGTACAATTTGGGGCATGGGTTACTGCTGAAGCCCCCTGTAGAATGGTACTTACTAGACTGGTATGGGTGAAAAAAAAAGTTTATGGGGAACAATAAAGGGGAGATCATGCTGGTCTAACAGTATACAAACAGTATTTCCATTAGTAGATAACAATGCCCTATGAGGAGGCTTCCTATACAATATATTTTCCCCTTCTAAATTCTCTGAGTTTTCTACAGTGACCTCAAAAATGTATTAGGCATAAGGACAACCCACATAGACACACATAGGGCAAAAGCAACTTGCTGTCCTGATTGGTTGCCTTACTAACTTCACCAGTCAGCTTTCAGGGAACCAATGGGGAGGCCTTTCTGTTTGACATTATCCAGGACTTCATTTGAGTCTGGGACTTTAAAACTGGACCTCTTGACCAGAGTCTTTGATAGGCTTTATTCCATCAGCTGCCTTCCATGTTTCCTATACTAATATGTCTCAACTTCCCCCTTAGAGAGTTTACACCCTTATTCTTAAGTGGGAGCTGAAGGGCAATGGTCATTCTTTTGTAGCTGATTACTGTTTGTCAGGGGCAGTTATATGAAAATTATAGGGTGTGAAACTCTGAGTATTCTACTGAGGTTGAAGGAAGGTAGGTCCAGCACCATGGTTGGAACTAGATGAAATCTCTGCATGACTAATACATTGTTCTGGATGACATTGATTCAGGAAGAAATAAACTTTGAATTTTGAGGCTACATGGTCCTATGTAAAGGATAAAGAAATTTTGGTAAGTTGCCCCAACAAGGGGGACAGCCATGGCATGCTAGACCATGGGAATGGGAAAGGACAGGTGCCTCCAGAAGTTACATCCTCCCAAAGCTGATGGACTTGATCTTATAATTTTAAAATGCTATCATCTATGCTGTTGGTTAACAATGGGGAAAGATTTTGGTAGATCTGCTCAGTTTTCTAAAAACTGCCACCCCAAATTCCCACAGCAGTGGTTATGTCTAGGACAGCTAGAAGAGGGATGAGGAAAGGCACTGCCCTAGATACTCACAAAGACAATATAGGCAACAAGGTAAGCATATGGCAAGGAAAATAAGAAAATACTTAAGAGGCACATTCATTAATTACTTGGAAAATGAATTAAATTTTCCAAGACTTCTAGCATGTTCAATGTCCTTCTGCATATGATCTAGACCAGAAGAGATATTATCATATTTATCAGATATTGAGGTACAGTACTTAATACTAATTGATGCAGTAATTAACACACAAATTCCTCTTTGAGCTGCAGTAAATAATTCTATATTCCAGGTTTGCAATACCATTCATGTTGTCTTTCCATGGGAGCAGACCATAATGTCAACTGTGTCTGTGTAGGTTCTGCTCACATTTCTCAGGTAATTATTGCTCCATTTTGTATATCCTTCACACAGTCAGCATGAAGCAGCACCATCGGCCCTTGGAGGGTGTCTAAGTCAGCCAAAGAGGTGGCTTTGCAAATATACCAATAATTGGTTGGTCTTTATAAAGGGTATTTATTTGGGGTAGAAGCTTCAGTTACCAGGCCATAAAGCACAAGTTTCTTCCCTTACAAAAGTCCATTGTCATGTGTTGGGGCAAGACAGCTGCTGATGTTTGCCAGGGTTCAAGCTTTTATGGTTCATTGGCTGCATTTCTCTCTGGGCTTAGCTTTTCTGTTTCCTCCACAAGGCCAGCTGTAGACTATCAGGTGAACGGTTTACTTCTCTCCAAGATCCAAACTCCAACATAAAACCTGCTTCTCAAATCTGCTTCTCAAATCTGCTCCCTCTGTCTGTTGCCTTGCATTTCATACATGAGACCACACCCACTGAGGAGTGGGGCTCAACACCTTACTGACATGTTCCAGACAATGCCCTAATCATAACCCAATCATGCCCAGATGAACAGATCGGTTTACAAGCATGATTTAATATGGATTTTTGGAATTCATAATTACATCAAACTGTAACAGAGGGAAACTCCAGTGTTTCACTGGCCTCATGCATAGTGTCCTTCAGTAAGTCTGAAATAGAGCAATTCTGGAGGAAATGTCCATTATAAATCTGGCCTTTTGAGCCATTGTTGTCAGCTACAGGATTCCAAAACACCAATGTACTTTCCATCCACTCCAGGAGCATGACCAGATGTGTGGTAGATCTTTGCATTATTTTAGGTGTCATGGTGACCAACTTAACCAATAACTAAAATGGAAGGCACCATGCAGTGTACTGGAGAGCTGTTTTGTATGCATAAGAGAGTTTGACAATACTGAAGTTTCTCTCTTTTAATTTTTATATACTTTCTAGATACTTCCAGTGCAGTTTATAACACATTAAATGAACTTAACTATTTTTAGTACTTTACCTTTTACTTCTATACCTTTACCATAATTACTTTAATTAACAGGTATTCATTTAAGCAGTACAAGAAAAGTTATTTTCTCCATTATTTGATGGAAACCTAAGATTCCCAATGGAATCAAGATTAACTTCCACCTACCACAGTTTAATAAGCAGATTGAGATGGCCTCTGACAGGTTTCCCTCTTATGAAGTTCCTCTTTGTATCAATATCAGTTCAGGTTTCTATTTAATAATGGCTTCCTGGGATTAGCCCTTTAAATATTTTTGTTAAGAAAATGCTTTAAAAAACTTCCTATAACTACCCATAACCACATAAACTAGTTAGTTTTTCCTTTATATAAGCTTATCAAATTAGTTAGCAACCAAGGAGATGTACCTTTATCCATTTAAAAGTTTTGCCTTACATCCCTTATTCTGTTCTGTGAAAACTTTTCATTTCACTTTAGGACCGATCTACATTTCCTTCTTTAACTTAATTTTTTTATTCATTTATTATATATACCCCCTTTCTGGTTGTTCTTGCTATGTTCATTTTTGTGTTCCTCTGTGTCTGTTTGTCTCCCCCCTTTGTGGTGACCCACTAAGTCAGCTCAACATACAGTGGCCTTGCCTGCTCATGGGCAGCTTGCCCTGCTCATGGGTAACTTGCCCTTCTCATGGGGGCTTGCCCTGCCCATGGTGGCTTTGCCCTGCCCCATGGCAGCTTTTGCCCTGCCCACAGTGGCTTTGCCCTACCCATTGTGGCTTGCCTTCTTAAGGTGGTCTGCCCCCTCAAAGAGGCCCTGGGAACTGAACCCAGGGCCTCCCATGTGGTAAACTGGCACCCTACCAATTGAGCTACAACCGGCTCCTAACTTAATTTTATTAAGCATGAACTTACAATTTTCATCTTAAAGATTTAATACATATAATTATAATTTAGGTCAGACCTCCATTTCATTAAAGAGAAACTTACAATTTTTATCATCTTTAATATTTAATACATATAATGATAATTTATATCATTAGCATCCTATAAACCTAGGGAGATTACACCCAAGCTAAATAAAATTGGAACACTTATAGTTTATGTGAGAAATGTTCTTTTTTTTCCTTCCACAGGAGGATGAAACCTTTATAATTTCTTTAATAAAATTTTTAATTTGTGAAAAATCTTAAAAGCATACTGACTGCCAAGTTCTGGAATATAATTGTTTAATTTGTTTTAATTATAAATTAAAAGTATCTTTACATTGGTATCAAGGACTTTACTTACTGAAATTTGGTAATTGGGCAATTAATTACTCTCATTTTAAGGCTGTTAAGAGGCTTAAATTGGGAGTTACAGGATAAACTATGATTCTTAATTCCTCAGCCTAGTAGATAGAGTTTTAGGTTAAACTTATATTTCCCTATATTATCATACCTAGTCCTTCCCTCATAGCTCTTGCAAAGAGAAGGAAGCCCTGGTGGGGCTGCATAGATCAAGGAGCTTAGGAAAAATTTTTTCCCCTTTCCTAATAGTTTCTATATTCAGACTTCTATATGCCTTAGTATCCTTCTTAGCTTCTCTAATTTGGGTTCCAGGAATACTCATTTTACATAAGAACCCTGATTGAACTTCTAGCAATTTCAATAGAACTCTTTTTAAGAATTCTTATTTGTCTCTTTCATATTACCATCCCAATTATTGAATATATAAACTGAGCAAATAGGAAGACACAAATAAAATTAGTCACAAAAACAAAATTCACTAGCATTACTTATAATTTTCATTTTCTTACAAAGTTAGTTTAACTGTAAAATAGTGTTTTATTCAAAAGATCTCTGTGAATATTATTTCTAATTAACCTAATCTGCACAGTGACCATGCAGTTTTGCACAAGAATTTCATGTTTTAAAGTTATTGGCTTATGACCTAATTGTTCCCAATGCATTAAATACAATCTACATCATTTTTCTTTTCCTCAGAGTTTTGCTTTTGTCCCATTTCAATTTTGACAGGTTTCAGATAAGAAACAATAATTTCAGTGTATATTAACTAAGGACATTGAAGTCTCAGGGAAAACTGGGTTATCTCATGTCCTGCTACATTCAGGATTCCTGATGTTCAGGGTAGAATGTCCCTCAATCCCCAGTCCTCAGAGATAACAGGATTCCAGTTGTCACTGGACTGGAAGAGTGGATGTCTTACCCTGAGGGCTGAGAATTCCACCAAACAACAATCTCTCAAATTTTGTGTGTTCCCTCTGAGCTCTTGCCCAGAGTAGGAAAATTGGAGTCCACACCTGGATAGCCATGAGAGAAAACAGGGTTATTAATGGCAGTGGAAAGATAGGAGACAGAGATGTCTCAAATTTGCCTTCCCCCAAGCCATGGGTAGCAGAAGTTGCCATGCATAGAAAGAGGGAGAATGGAGTAGTTACCATTACAAAGGTGAGGTCAGTTCTGAAATAACCATGTGCAAAATTTAAGTTGTGTTTAGAATTACCATTTCTATAGCAAGCATAAACAAGCATAAACATTTATGGAGCTGTAGTAGCCATAAATAAAGTAAATTAGTCTAAGATTACCATCACAGCAGTAGGTCTAGGCTAAATCTACCCAATTATAGCAATTTCAGATATTATCCTTTTGCTCTATTACAATATAAATTCTTCTATATAACGAATTTATCTCTGAATTACATTTTGTTATAACATTTACTTCAAAACAAATTGGGCACTTTCATTTAACTAAGCAATTAAACAAGTTTATTGGTGACATTAATGTTGCTAAATTTTCCTGCTTTTCCAGCAGTTGAACTAATTCCATTTATGTTGTTTTATAGTGTTGCAGAAATTAAATCCTGAAGAACCCAAGCAGCACTTGGAGGAGTGGAGGAACACAATTTTATTACATGTGGGCCCAGAGAGCAAACCAGCATCCAGTTTCTGGGCCCCCAAAAACAGTTTTTGTGGGGATATATAAGTTTCTATTCATTGGCTAGTGGGTTGCTAAGTGAAAGACATAAAATTCTTAAGGCAGTTAAAGTATTTGCTGGCTTAGCTCAGGGTCATAAGGAAGGGAGCTATCCTTTGTTTGGGTTTGTAAATTTTAGTTCAAAGAGGCATGCTGCAGAGCACTTATCTTGCTAAAGATGGCCTGGATAAAATTGGAGGAGGAGAAAGGGAGAGTGGGGCTGTTTGTTCTTCTAAAGCTGTGAATTCCCATGGGGGGGTGGGGCCCTACACTTCCCTTATCATTTCCCCTCCTTTGATGCCCCTTTATTTTTAAAGGGCATCATTATTTTCCAGTGGTTTACAACCTTTCAGGGTGAGCATCTTAGTGGTTGTCACTCTAGATACTGCTGTTTTAATGAACTTGACCAGTGTATTCACCAGGCATGGGGCAAGCACAACTACCAGGATTATTATTTGTAGTGGTCTAGTTAGTGGCATGAGCCAGGGAGCTCACTGTTTCTGAGACCCCAGTTCTAGGGGGCACTCACAGAGCTCTTTTAGGACTGGCTACCATGGCCTTTTGCTCTTTTCTTCAGGATGGCACTTTTATCTCAGACTATCCTGGAGGAGCTCATGTAAAAGCAACACTTTTTTCTCAGTGCCTGACATATCCACATCAGGGCTTTCAGGAAGATACCAGACTCAGTTTTGAGAGTGAGATTTATCTGGAGATCTTCCCCACAGTTAGTCAAGCTAAAGGGCAAATTGTGGTGGACCCACGAAGGCCCCCAATTCATGGTGGCCAGCACTAGATGGCTTTATGACCTGTAGAAGTGGTTGGCATCTGACCCATTACAGAGGTACTTTTTTATAATTGTGGTAGATGGGGCCCCTGCTCCCTTTTAGGAGGCAGAGAGAGCCTCATAGGGGTTGAGCCCTTGACTCAGTAGTACTGCCCCATTTTTGTTGCATTGTTATATTTGAAAGTTACTGAGGCAGACCTTGCTGGGGTGGGAAAGGGCTGGGACATGTTTAAGACTACCTGATCTCCCCATGCCCGACTGACCTGTCACTTCTATGTCTGAAACCCTTCCAGTGACCCTGGATGAGGGCAGGCTAGGATAGAGAGCAGAAACAAACCATGGTGCTGAAACATCCTACTATGAAACAGTAGGCCAGGGAGAGCAGCACCCTATTTGTGACAGTCCAGTCAGAAGGGGCTACAACCATGAGTCCAAGTCTAAGTATGGAGGCAATTAGTTCAATAAGGCCCAGTGCCCACATGGGGCAGGAGCTCATTTAGCTGGTATCTGATGTAGCTGGGCCTTGGGGTTCACATGTGAGCTGTGCTTTCAGGGGGTGGCCGGTTATTCATTGTGCTGTCCAGCAGTCCTGCTTTCTGTCTGGATGGGCCCACTTGACTCTGGAGTGATGAACCCAAGGAGTGATGCCATCCCAGTTGGAAGGTGCCATCCTCCATTACTTGGGCTGGACTGTGTGCCTCGCAGAGGGCATCTGGAGGTGGGCTGTGCCAAGCAGAGTCTCTGGGCCATGGGGGGTCCCATCAGGGTTCTCAGTGGGGTTCCCCTGAGAAGGTGGGCAGTCAAGTCTGTAGCAGGTTGATCAGTGGTCTTAACAATGATGACCAGAGATGTGGGATTATGGGGCAAGGCAGATGGGAGAGATGTCTCTGGTAGTGCTCTTGTAGGGAAAAAAGGCACATACAGGGGTGGGGCATGGTAGACATTTTTCTTCAGCTCCCTGATGTATGGGCAGCTTTTCACCCCTGCTGTTTGTGCTACTAAGACCTTAGTCTGCCCCTGTTTCCCTGTGCACATGCAGACTCATGAGGGCATAGTCTGGGCTATTTTTAGCCAGGAATCTATGTACAGACACTGGTCTGGGTGGCCAGGGTCAAGAAGAGCAGAAGGGGTGATTTGACCTTTGCATCTGTTTCATTTCCCTTTCTAAGAGTTTGCAGCTTTATTTTTAAAGAGGTGCTGAAGGGAGATGTTCATTCTTCTGTAACTACTTTCTCCTGGTTAGGGGCAGTAGGCCCTACCTGACAAGGTGTAAAACCCTCTGCTTATTCTATCTTAGCTAGATGAAGATGGATCTGGCATCCTGGGTGAAACTGGATGAAGTCCCTGTATGGCTAGCAAGATGTTGATTCTGGAAGAAATAAACTTGATTAAAACTTTGAGAATATATGGTCCTACTAAGAGGATACTGGATCACAAAAGTAGAAAAGGCCAGGTGCCTGTAAAGATTGCATTTTCTCAAAGATGATGGGCAGCAGTATTCTTTTCATTGCATTAGGCTGTTGGTTAACTTCAGAGAGAAGAGATTGCAATAGACAACGAGGTTAGATGTAAATTGTTAATCTTAGCTTCTATTGAGGAGAGGAATGAGAAGGGGAATTGCTCTTTTTAGTTAAGTTACAGGAAATGAAAACAGACAAAGTTTCTTAAGGGGTGTCTGAATTGCACCTCCCCCAACAATAGGCATCTTGGCTAGAGTTAGAGGGAACAGTTGGCTTTGACATAGACACTACTTAGCTTTGTCTCTTGAAGAAGTATCTCAAGCCTTCCAATGGTGGGCACTCATGCATTTCATCAGATGTTTCTGGTGAGTTGGCACTTTCCTGGGCACCTGATCTCCCTTAGGATTTGTGCACCAAGCTGAAAATTTCTTTAACTTTAATAGCTGTGAGAGTGATCAGAACTACAGAGTGAAGTTCCTTTCACTTTGGCTGTAATAGAAACCTGTTTTCTTGCCAGGTTTTATTAGAACTTGGTTTCCAGGTCCTGGGTGAGGAAAGGTTGCTCATGGACCATCTCAAAGGGGCTAAGTTAAAGTGGGTCTTAGCCACCACATTTGTCATTTCCCTTCTGTTGGGAAATGCTTAGCCCTGAGAGGATGGCCTGTGGGTGAAGTCTATCTGCTAGCCTTCCCCAGGGTATGATCCTTGCATCTGTGCAGGGGGTTTAAGTGGGGAGTGGATGTTTAAGCCTCCCATTGTTTGAGTTATTAATTACACACAGGGGGCAACTCCTGGTAACTTTTGGTTGTTTTTCCCAGGCCTTATCCTTTAAAACCCATTTAGCTAAGCTGTTAGGGCATTTCCCCCAGATGAGTGGCTTGGTGAAGTCCATGAAGGACCTTTACTTGCACTGCTTCTGGTAGGTAGACTTAGTGTCCTTAGTATGCCACCTATTAGCTTTGAGGGTGAACCCAAGGCTAGCTGTCCTGGTTTGTTCATCTGGAGTATACTTAGGAATGTTAGGTACTGGTACAGGTGCTGGAACAAGGACCAAGAGAGATACCTGGGTTAAGCACATTCAATAACTACTTAGAAAATTAACATATTTCATGTTCTTCTACATATGACCTAGAATAGAAAAGAAATTACCATAATCATCAGGCATATATTTAGAATAGGATATAGGTACAGTACTTAATATTAATTAATGCATTACTCAATGTATAAGTTTTTTTTTTGAGCTGTAATTAATAGATTCAAATTTCAGGTTTGCAATACCTTACATGTTATCTCACCATGGGAGCAGGCCATAATGCCAATTGTGTTTAAGTTCTACTGGTGTCCATTGCTCCCCTTGGTGTGTTCTTCACAGACAGTATGCTGTGGCAACGTTGACCCTAGAGAGAAGTTAGGAAAGATGCAATATTCATTGTGCATCTGGCTTTATTGAGCCATCATTGGCTGCTGCAGGAGTTTGAAACTGCAACATAGATTCCATCAACTTCAGGAGCACAACTAGAGATGTAGTAGACACCGTTATTGTTTTAGGGGTCAGTGACCAACCTAGCCAATAACACAAATGGAGAGTCAACCTGCAGTGTATTGAAGGCCTGGTTTGAATGCACAAAAGAATTTGACAATGTTGAAGTCTTGATTTTTATACACTTTTACTCTGAAGAAATTAATTAGCAGGAATTTTATTTTAGCAGTACAGGAAAATAACACTTTCCATTTTTCCATTTTTTGATAACCTGTATTGCTTTATTCATGATTTTTCTTTCCTCCATTAATTCTATAAATTAAATTAAGGAGGTTATGATTTCTTCATTAAGTCAATAAGCTTTAGCTTCCTAAAACCATTTTTCCCTTCATTATCTTGACCTACTTTAAAATCCTGTTCTAAGGATAGACCTGTACAAACTTAAATTTTCAATAAGAAAAACAATTGCTAATCTTTATTTTGTGGCAGATTCTTTTCTATACTTATTAAATATATTTACTCATTTAATCTTCACAACAATCCTAAAACATAAGTATTTTCATTATCCTTACTTTACAGGTGAGGAAACTGAGGCACAGAGAGTTAACTAATACAAAGTTTCACAGCTGGAAAGTGATAGAAGTGACAACTGGTCCCATTCTGTCTGGCTCCAGAGTCGGTGTTATACTCCTCTAGTATAGATTATATAGGTCCAAGACCAGAGCCAGAGATGATGGCTTGAGTCTCTCTAAAAACAACATAATGATATATAGTACTTCCTTGGAAAAAATGCATTAAAACAGAAATACAATTTTTCCTTTAAAAGCAGTACACCATTTTCACATTTTAAGTTTCATTATCAATTTTTTCTACAGTTTCCTTGCTATTATTTAGATGGATTTAAAAAATTCCCAGAGTAGAACAATTCACTAGCACCATTTTAAACAGGTTACACATTTATTCTTTGCCACAGGGCAGGAGTACACCTAAAATCAACTCAAAAAATAGGTTTAAGTACTCAGAGGAGTACCTACATCCATTTGTTATCAATTCCAGAGCCTCAAAACCTTTTAAAAATCATTTAACTCCTAACCCAGGTTCTGATTAGTTTGAAAACAAGGAACAGCTCAAGTGACATATTCCTTCATAGTGCTGTTGAAAATATATTAAACACAGACATCCCAGATCCCTGTTCTCAAATGTTAAAAAGAGTTCATATTAGCACATAGATACAATATCCTTAGATAAAGTCTATGTTTTACTGAGGTTTTATTTTCCAGGAGTTTAGATGTTGATCTCCATTCACACTTTTTGTAGGAAAAACTGAGTTTAAACTGAGAAGGCTTTTTCTAACAGAGAGTTATTCAAACTTTGAGGTGTATTTCCTCATTTCTTTAAGGAGACATGACATGAGGTTTCTGGCCCTCAGATCTCTGTCCTCCTTTACACTGGTCTAACTGGAATTCAGGGTCTTATACAGAGGCTGCTCTTAGCTATACTGTAGCTACATACACTAGCAGTAGGCAGAATTTCCTGACTTTTACAGAGACACTCCTATGGGGAGTTTACTGGTGGGCTAGAGACATGCCCATTATTCCAGGAAGAATGAAGAATGAAGAAGCACATTTTAGTCAACTGATCTGATGTCCCAGAGTCCAATTCTGACTAAAACATTCACCGCTCCAAATCTGGAGCTGATGCTCTGGATCTAGCATCCTGAAATCCAGAGGACTCACAGGCATCCCTGTGGTCAACCTAGGTGTTGGGAGATGCCTGAACCCTGAAATTCAGACCAAAGCACCCAAGTCGATTGGTGGAAGAACTGTTGCCCCAAATCAAAGTGACTGAGATAATAAAATCTCAGCAGATGTTTGGCTGCTTTCTGAATCAAAGCACCCAGGACTTATGTCCCAAGAGACATTCAGAGCTATGTCTCTGGTCCCTGCCACCCCAGGAATCAGAGACCCTGCTGCCAGCAATGCCAGTCTGGGGTGCTGGGGACTTTGGAGACAGATAGCCTCAGTGTTCCCACCTAAAGCTCCCAAGCTGAACTGCACTCTTTCTTCCTATTCTTAGAGAGGCCTTAAAAAGCAGTATATTCTTATGACTTTACCATTTGGTAGTTTCCCAGTTAGGCAACCCATCAAAAAGCCCTTATGTGATCAGAAATCAATTGTTCTAGCTAACAAGCCTTGTGGCCCTGAGGTGACAAATTTTTCACCAGCAAATGTATTTTCAGTACCAGTTTTTAAGACATTCTAAAGCATTTTAACACAAACCTGTAATGAGAAATTCAGTATTAGCAGGTAAAATGTGGTAAAGCAAGAGGAGTCCTGGCATGTGACTCCTTGGGGAAGGGTCTCCCATGGCATCCATCTGGGCTCTCCTTGCCACTTGGTTGTCAAAAGGGCTTGGATTGTGATGACCCCATCCCACCCTGTGTACAGTGTCACTAGATGAGCAAAGGAAGGGATACCTCAAAAGGCCACTCAGGTGCCTGCCTATCTGCATCTCTCGTGAGAGCTTCGGCCCATCTTAGCTAAGGCACCCAAACAACTTATGGGTTGGCCATTACACAATGTGATGTGGCTGAGGACTAGGTTGGGAACCACTCAGATCCCATAGTTTTTGGCTGTGGGACCACAGACTGGTTCAGCAGGTGTCAGTCCCTACTGTCCACACTCACACTCACAATCTCATTCATGCAGAGGTTATGCATTGCCTCCCCCCTTTGGGGGGCCCTGAACTGTGTTCCCAACAACTGGGAACCAGGGGGAGATCAGTCCCCTTTTCTATCTGAAGATGGGCCTGGCTACAGATGACCCAGGGACCTCACCCTGTCATCAGCTTCCTGATGGTGTTTAGTCTGTCTCCTCCTTGAGTTGGGTCAGGCAGCTACAACATGGTCCATGGAGTCTGCCTTGGAAGGAGGTCCTGTTAAAGGGACAGGAGGCACCTACCTCATTCATTCAGCAGTCACCACCAGCTGCACCAATGTGTGCCACAACCAGAGGCTCAAGGGGCCTGTGTAGTTGTGTTTCCCAGTCAGGGAACCAAAAATCTTGTAGAAATCCTATCCTGAAGAACCCAAGTAGCACTCAGAGGAGTGGAGGAACACAATTTTATTACACATGGGCCCAGAGAGCAAACCAGTCTCCAGTTTCTAGGCCCCCAGCAACAGTTTTCATGGGGTTATATAAGTTTCTATTCATTGTCTAGTGGGTTGCTAAGTGAAAGAGATAAAATCCTTAAGGCAAATGGGCTGGCAGTTAAAATATTTGCTGTATTAACTCAGGGTCATAAGGAAGGGAGCTATCCTTTGTTTAGGTTTGTAAATTTTAGTTCAAAGAGGCATGCTGCTGAGCACTTATCCTGCTAAAGATAGCCTGGATAAAATTGGAGGAGGAGAAAGGGAGAGTGGGGCTGTTTGTTTTTCTAAAGCTGTGAATTCCTGCAGAGGGGGTTGGGGCCCCACACTTCCCTTATCAATAGGCACACCATTCTGGGCTCCTCATTTCTTCCTCCTCCCATTCTTCTTATTTCTCCTCATCTGAGGAGGAGTCCATAGGATCACAGGCTTTAGGGTCCCATGCAGGGGTGGTTAATATCTTCCAGACCTGGATTCCAGGTGGCCTACAGTGCCTAACTTTAGAATATCTATAATCCAGGGTGTCTAACTGATTATCAACTTGGCACAAATGACAAATTAAGGAATCTTTCAACTCTGCCTATGCAAGGTGTGTATCCCTTTCTAACTTTGACTTTGTATGTGGCACACAGAGACCTTTGCCACTTGTTCTGTCTTGGAGCCACCAGCAAGACACCTAATAGGGCCCAGGCTATAGCCACAACTATCTGGCAGTCTCCCTTTTCTTTAGTTAAGTAAAGCTGCTCTACTTCCTCCTGTAGCACAGTCAGTATATCTGCCAGAGATTTTAGGGCATCCCCATATTCCCTTGACAGTCCATGCTCATCTAGGGGGGCAGCCACCCCTCCCTACATGGATCATTTAAGTCAACCTGGGATTTCCCCCATGGATTCACCTTTCCCTGAGCTTATACCTGCAACTACCAGTAGTCCTTTGGTTTCCTGGCTCACCAATTGTTCCAACCCAACTCCTGAAGGGCACAAATTGGTGCAGGCATGAGTTCAAAGGATGCACCTGATACTGAATAAGACATAAGCTTTATTGGGACTTACAAACAGGAGAGGCTCTCCAATCATGGCCAATTAGAGAATGACAATAGTGCTCTGCCAAGAGATGGGAAAATGAGGAGTAATATAAGAGGTTTCAGAACAAGGACATTCCATATGGTATGAGAACAGAATTTCTGCTAGGGTCACATGAAGACTACATATGGCTTCTGGTGCTGTTTTCACTGTGCTTGTAGGATGGATGTTTACCAAGGATATTTAGTGCTTTAGGGGGATTATACTTTATGATACCATGTATACATAATCCCCCCATGGGGAAGGTTATTAACATTTAACTTATTTTTAGATGATGCAGGCAGCTATGTGCTGAGGATTTAGTGGGGACCCTGGGTCACCACAGTTCATTTTTTTAAAAAATGACTTAGTCTCAACAATTGGATTTCATTATATTTCAGTAATATACCACTCTTGGATCTCTCATGAATCTAATTTTACCCACAAAAATATGACTGACACATCTAATATATGAAAAATGGCAAAAAAATATTTCTTCTACAGTGTTCCACTTTAACTCTCAGCTTCATGAATATTGGACTGTATTTCATTTGTGTTAACCATGTATATTAGGCCCTTCCTCTTTCCTGTTTTGAGAGCTGCAGTACAGGATTCCTGATTTCCAACCTAATTTTAATTTCTATCTAAGCTTCTCAGATATTTTAAATTTGGGTTTACTTGCTTATTGATTAAGACCACAATTTTGGAAATCCTGATCAATTGAAGAAAAATCATTAATTGAAAGGCCTGGGAAAGGGTGGAATTTCCTCAAATACATATATTTTTTAACTCAACATGCAATGCCTTTATTGGTCTGGATTTGCAGTATTTTTCCGATTTTCTTTTTTTTTTTAATTTTTTATTGTCAATTTTTAATCAATTTTTTTAGGATCAATCCATATTTTAGTTCCATGGGATTCCTCAATTGAGAAAGCCATCAGAAATATGCCTCAAGTGACAGACAGTACCTTTAATGACACTATTCAAGCCACTGAAATTTTCCAATTTGAAGTAAATAACTTAGCATAAGTAGCGTTCCAGATCTGAAGGGCCCTAGATACACTTACAGTCCCCCATGGAGATCCTTCTAAAAAGAAAATGTTTCTGTATAAACCAAACTATTAGTCTAGGACAAATAGTAGAAGGTGAAGGGGAAAAATAAAAGCTATTGAATGAATTTGGCACTCTCAGAGCTTTGGATTTGTTTAGTTGGTTTAATGTGGGTGCTGGGGTCTCTGGTTTCCAGGCATTCTGCAAACTGCCTTATTCTTCTAGTAGTTGTATTCTGATCTCTCTGATACACTGTGTCTTCTCAAAAGTCTTAATGTGGTGTTGGTTTCACAGCCACTGACACAGCAGGTGGTGTCTCTGTGGTTGAAACAACCCAAGGAAAATGAAACTGGAAAAGGGAAGATAGATATGATGGCTATGAGGACAAACTGCATTACCACTTATCTCTACAAGGAATCTGGAGACTGAAGTGGTGAATAAAATAGGCCAGTAGTTGATGGAGGTCTCAAGCAAACAGAGCCCAACAGATTACATAATCTTAATATCCCAATTTTTAAATTGTATTTAATTTTTAGCTTTATAACCTTTTATATATTTTATTTATTATATATAAACCTATCTTTATTGTTTCATTTTCCTGTTAATGATATGTGGCTATTTTAATGGCTTCATTTTTTTAGAAGCTTTGGATCACAGAAGGATTATAACTGGGGCAGGGGAGTATCATTGGTGAGGGGTGTCAGTGATGGGTATATATGGGAGGAAATTCACATGGATATACATATAAGGTATATAAATATGTTCAAATGTTCATAGTGCATTATCAAAGTGGGTGGAGAGTCACATAAAAACTGAGAGAATATTGAATTCCCATCCTGGAGAGCTCTGTCACATTCTCTAATGTAACAGCAACTGTCCCCCAAGTGCAGGGGCAATGACTGGCAGAAGAGGTTGGTCCTTTGATGGGTCCTTGATACTGATAACTATGCTTATGAGCCTTTGCTCTTGAAATTGAAACTTAGTCTATTGTTGTGAGGTGCCTAAGAGTTGCCTCCTGAAAGCCTCCTTGTGGCTCAAATATGGCCTCTAACCCAAAATTAGATATAAATGCATTACCTTCCTCCCAATGTGGGCCATGACTCCTGGGGATGCACCTCCTTGGCACTGTGGGATTACTACCAAGCACCAACTAGCAATGCAACTTGAAAAAGACTTCAACTAAAAAAGGAGGAAAAGGTAAAGACATATAAGTTGATATGGTTAAGAGACTTCAAAGAGAGTAGGGTGGTTATCAGAGAGGTAATGCTTATGCACATATCAGCATGATCACATAGACTGCCAAAGTGGATACTACCTCAAATAGTGGGGCTCCTGAGGGCTCTGGAGACACCCAGGTCCAATGGTCAGGACAGATAGCTCCAGACTTTGGTGCCTTCCAGTGAGCCTAACTTTGGAGTTTGTGTTCCTGTGAGTGACAGAGTTGGACTCAGTTATGGCTTCCCTACACATGGCTCATCTGTCCCTTCTTTTTGAACCTATACTTGGTGATGAAGTTGGTAGGTGTACATCCAAGAGACTTGAATCTTTGGATTGTCCATGTGCCAGCTGGGCCCTGTGCCTCAGTGAAGTTGTATCACCTACTATCCAATTCATTATACTCATCCAGGACAACTAACAAGGAGATAAAGATTGACAACCACCATACATAGGAAATAAGAGAGTCTACAACTGCAAGCAAGAGAATCCCATACATTGGTTATATGGGGTTGAACCCCCCTCTCAATTAGAGGTTGAGTGGACATCACCACCCCAAAATCCTCAGGATTAGGGTATGAAAAATGGACTAGAGTAGACTTATTGGTATTCTACAATAGACTTGTGATTCTAGTGATGGAAGAAATTACAGCATTGATGTGAAAGCTGTGGTTACTAGAGGCACTGGGG
>PVKH010004588.1:0-23166 GCA_004027955.1 Chaetophractus vellerosus | reverse complement strand
AAATCTAGAAAGGAGGGAGTGCAAACCATTTCAAATGCTGCTTAGAGTCAAGATGGGTAAAAACAAGTGACCACTGACTTGGAAAGATAAATGATTGTGACCTTGGTAAGAGGCAACTCCAAAAGGGGCAAACTATCAAGAGAAGAAGAAAGAGCTTGAGGAGAAAATGCAGAGTAATTTTATTGTCAAAGGTGTGCTAAGAGCTTTTGTTGTGTTTTGAGGTTTATCCATGTTTTCATAAATAGCAGTAGTACATTGTCATTTTCTACGGATATCCCGTAACTTATTAATTACAGATATCTGGGTTGTTTTCAGGGTGGGATTTTTAGAAATAGTGCTGTTAACATCCTTGTTTGTGTCATGTGGTAAGTAAAAGTACCAATATTTTGGGATATAAACCTAGGAATTAAATCACTAGCTTCTGGGATTTATGTAGGTTTAGCTGGAAAACAGTTTTCCAAAGAGGTTGCACAAATTTATACTCGGCAGGAATGTAGGCGAATTCAAGTTGCTCTCAAGCCTTACTAACACTTGGTATTGTCAGTTTCTTTAAATACAGGTGTTCCAGTAAGTATGTAATGTTATCACCTTGTGGTTTCAATTTTTATTTCCCCAGTGATATATGAGTTTGGGAACATTTTATATACTTATTGGCCATTTGGAATCTTTTTTGGGAAGTGTTTATTCAACTCTTGGGACCATCTTTCCTTTGGTTGTCCCTTTTTTGTCTTATTGTTTATATAATGTGTAATTAAGTCCTATGTTTGATATAAATTATTCTCACAATCTTTGATTTAACTTTTGACTCTTTTTTTAATGGTGTTTTTTAAATGATCAAAATATCTGAATTCAAACATGGTACAATTGATGAAGCTTTTCCTTTATGGGTAGTGCTTCCTGTGTTCTGTTTAAGAAATCTTTGCCTACACCAAAGTGAAGATATCTATACTATTTTCTAGAAGCTTTGCTGTTTTAGCTTTTATATTCAGATCTATACACCATCAGGCCAAGATTCATTTTTCACCATATAGATATCTAATTACCTCATTACCATTTATTGAAATGTACATCCTTTCCCACTGCACCACAGTGTGTGCCACCTTTGCTATTAATCAAGTAATCCTAAATGTGTGGGTTTCTAGATGCTGTTCGTTGATCTGCGTATGCATTCTTGCACATTTATCACTCCACTTTAATTTCTGTAGCTTTATGCTTGATATTCAGGATTATCTTCTTCTGGATTATCTTGGCTATTGTTGGAACTTTGCAATTACACTTAAATTCGTAATCAACGTGTCAAATTATATTATAAAATGCTAGTATTTATATAGTGTTAAATTGAATCTATAGATTAAATTAGGCAGTATTAACATCTTTAAAATATTAATTCTTCCCATCCATAAATAACATATACTTCTCCTTTTATTTAGGTATTCCTTAATTTCTTTTAGTTTCAGTTTTTACTGTACTTTTCAATGTAGTGGTCTAGCATATTTGTCTTTAGGTTTATACCTAGTTATTTGATGTTTTTGATATTATTACATGGGTGCTAAATATCAAAATTTCATTTTTAGTTGTTTGTTGCTTGTATATTGAGATACAGTTGATTTTTCATATTGACTTTGTATCCAGCAACCTTGCTAAATTCTTATTAATTCTACTGGTTGAGCTGTAGATTGTTTTGGATTTTCAATATTACAATCATGTCACTTGCCAATAATGGCAGTTTTATTTCTTCTTTTCCAATCCTTAGCTTTTATTTCCATGCCTAGTACATGTGCTAGAACCTTGACAACAAATGTTGAATAAAAGTTGTGATAGTGGACATCCTTGTCTCTTTTTCCTAATTTCAGGGGGTTGGTTTTCAATATTTCAAAATTTCCTATGACGTTTACTATACACTATTTGTAGATTCCCTTTATCACAATAAGGAAGTTTCCTTTTAGTCCTAGTTTGCTTGAAGTTTTTTTTTTTATCATGAATGGTAATTAAACTTTATCATATGCCTTTTCTCATTTATTGAGATCATTTTCTATTATATAGTGAAGTAAATTGATTGATTGGCAAATCTTTAAGCAACCTTTATTTTCTAGAATAAACCCTAGTTGGTCATATTTATTATTCTTTTGTATATATCACTGGATGCTATTATATATATATCTGTGTTATATATGATTTTTATATATAGTTTTATATATTTATATATATTTAGCATGTGCACAAATAAGTTTGAATGCCAAAGAGAATGAGCCAAATGAGAGGAAAGAATTGTTCTTTTAGGATAAAAAAAGGATGATTGTCAGATTGAGGTCCTGAAAATGGTAAGTGGGATGTGATTCAGGACAGGTGAAAAGGCTGGCATTATGTAGAAGCAGGGACACTTCTTTCACTCTCTAGGTGGGAAGGCAGACTATGTAACTGTATATGTTTGTGAGCAGTTGTATTTGTTGGTAGGAAGATGAAGTAATTCTCCTGCCATTTCCCCTATTTTCCTTATGATGTGTCAGAACATCAATTGAGAATGAGGGCTGGACATGGTATAGGAGATTTTGAGGAGAGGGTTCTTGGGAATGAAAATGTGAAAATCAACATATTTCTGCAAATGCACTTGGCGAGGTTGGACTCTAAGCACTGGTCAGGTGAAGGAAAGTGGGGTGCATTAAAATGGAGAAGCTAGGATGAGGTCGTAAAGGGCAAAATAAGAATCACTGTTTTGGTGACAGTTCACTGAAATCCTCCCCCTGCCCTGGAATTCTGAGAGTAGTGTATGTAGACGGTCAGTACAGAAACAAAGTGCTTTTTCGCTTAGGAGAGGCAGAGGGGCAGGCAGGATCCTTTGTCAGATGAACTTTCTGTCTCTCTGCCTCATCCACTCTAGAGAAATGGCCAATCAAACTGTGTGACTGAGCACATCCTGGACCTCTCTCCTCCCAGTCCAGGCCTGCCTGGCCACTCTCTGAGTCACAAGTGGCCATTTCCAGTCTCATCAATAACGCAGACTCACCCTGCTTAGATGATCTTTCTGCGATGAGTCTGTGGTTCTCATGCAGCACAAAAAAGGGAAAACTTTTAACATTTTTTCTGCTCTGGACCGCTGATAAACTCTATGGATAAGAATTTGATTTGATTATTCCTGGTCATCATCAGTGCAGATGTCTTGGTTTTTCTTTCTATATGGGTAACAATATGTATTATTCCCCCTTTGACTGTTTACTGGCTATATTATTCTCTGAAGTAACAGTCTCAAGAGATTCTGTAGAAAATAATAATAGCCAAATTTTCCCCCAGAGAAGCCTTCATAAATAACATCTCCAGAGCCAGTACAGATAAGCTGGCAGATCATAAAATAATATTCAAAGCCCTGTCTAGAGGAAAGACAGAACAGAAGAAAAATCAACCACTATATCAGAACATCAGGAAAATAATCTGCAACCTATTTTGTGTGATTTTTTAAAAAAAAGTCACCCACCATCTTTTTCATTGCATAAATTGTGGATTTTTGTACATTTCATTTGAGACTGTAGTCTATGGTTTGAATCAGGCAAGTATGTATATCTCATTCTTTGAGGCTTACATGACCCCCTACAATCAAAATTAGTTCCTTCCATTCCTCTCTATCACAGCACCCTGCATTTTTCTTTCATAGTTTTTACCATATTTTATAACTATGTATTTGTTTGTGTATTTGTTTACCTTTTATAGCTGGCTGGCTAAGAGAAGAGAGAAACTGTATCCTTCAGTTTACTCCTTTATCCTCAGCACCTTGCACATAGTAGATAAATATACAACAAATATTTGTACAATGATCATTGAATAAACAAGTGTTTATGATGAGCTGAGCTACATATATGCCGGAGGTTAGTGATGGATACAGAGATGAGCAAGGCACAGAATCCTCAAATTGTTCAGCCAGATGAGGGATGCAGGCAAGGAATTGTTCATGGTTACAGCACAATAAAACACAGAGCAACCATTTAGAGCTAGGTTTCTGGAGTGGTCAATAATAGAGAAATGGCTGGGTGCCATGGAAGTGCAGACGACCAAGCTCAGAGGGGCAATATCTAATTTACGTTTGACCAGAAGGAGAGGGCAGGACTGAAATGGAAGGGAGATAAACTCAGACCAAGTGCCTGTGTGTCACCTGAGACTTACTAAAAGGATTTTGATTTTTCCCCCCTCTGGCTATAAAGGAAGTATTTAATTAAGGTTTTCTGTAACTATTATATAATAACTCACTCAAATCCATTCTCTCCATTGCCAAAAAAAATCTACATACAACCTAAATTGTTCATGTTTATGAAGTTTAGATATGTGGGTGTTTAATCTGCATATACATAAATACATGCACACACATCGATGTGGTCATTTAAATGTGTTTCAATGAGGGCATTTAAGATAGGTTTTTTCCTTTGAGAACATTATAAGACTACTTATGAGACAGAAAAAAGTACTTTAAAAATTTCAAAGCTTCTTGCTCTACTCTGGGTTTTTCTGAAATTAAAAATTTCTGGAAATTTGACAATATAATCTAGAGAGAGAATGTGGTGAAATAGGCATTCTCATTTATTGCTGGTAAAAATTCACAGTGATACACCTGCTATGGAGATAAATTGATCAATATGGAGCAAAAATCATATATGTCTTTACCTTTTGTTTAAACAAGACTTTGTCTTAGCAAATCCATTTCTAGTAAACTACTCCAAATTTAAATGGCCAGAATACAGAAGGGCATGCATAAAGTTTTTCGTTGTCACACTGTTTGTATAGCAATATACACAACCTAAATACCCATCAGAAGTCTACAGGTTGAGTAAACATTTGACATCCATAAAATGTAGCACCATGCCCCTTAGAAAAGGAGTTAGAGATATTTCTATACCTATTATCATGTACTCTCCAGGATATACTGTTAAGGGGAAAAAGAATATGGTCCCACAGTGACCTACAGATTCTACACAGTCCCAATCAAAATCCCTGCTGGTTTCTTTGCAGAAATGACAAGCTGGTCCTAAAATTTATATAGAAATTCAAAAGAATCTTGAAAATGAAGAACAAATCTAGAGGACTCACTTTTCCCAATTTCAATGGTTACTGCAAAGCTATGGTAATCAAGACAAGGTCGTACTAGCATAAGATAGACATATAGACAAAAGGAGCAGAATTGAGAGTCCAGAAATCAGCCCTCATGATTTTGGTCAATTGATTTTCAACCAAGGGAAAGAATAGTCTTTTCAAAAGGTAGTGTTGGGACTATTGGATATTGACATGCCAAAGGATGAACTTGGGGAAGCAGATGTGGCTCAAGCAGTTGGACACCTGCCTATCACATGGGAGGTCCTGGGTTTGGTTCCCAGTGCCTCCTAAAGAAGATGAGCAGGACAGCGAGCTAATGTGATGGGCTGGCATGGTGAGCTGACACGACAAGATGATGCAATGAGGAGGCATAATGAGGAAACACAATGAGAGACCCAACAAGCAGGGAGCAGATGTAGCTTAAGCGATTGGGTACCTCCCTCCCCCATGGGAGGTCCCGGGTTCAGTTCCCAGTACCTCCTAAAAAGAAGACGAGCAGACACAGACAGCACACAACAACAGACACAGAGAACAGACAGCAAGCGCAAACGAGGGCAGGGGGTTGGGTGGTGAATAAATAAATAAAATAAATCTTTAAAAAAAGGATGAACTTGGACTCATGCCTCATACCATAAACAAAAATTAATTCAAAATAATTAAAGCTCTAAGTGAAGTACTGATACATGCTACAACATGGAGAAACCTTGAAATCTTATGCTAAATGAAAAAGTGAAAGAAGCAGTCACACATACACATTTTGTATGATTCCATTATGTGAAATTCCAGAATAGGTAAATCCACAGAGACAGAAAGTAGATTAGTCATTGCCTATGTCTATAGGGGGTTAGGGGGAGAATGGAAAGAAACTACTAATGGATATAGCTATCTTTTGGGAGTATAAAAAATTATTCTAAAATAGATTGTGGTGATGGTTTTCTAAGTCTGTGAATATACTAAGATCACTGAATTGTACAGTTTAAATGGGTAAATTGCATGGTATGTGAATTATATCTTCATAAAGCTGCTATTTAAAAAAGCAATGTAGGCAAAAATGTGTAATTTTCTAAACTTGCTCTTAGAACGAGGAGAGTATTAGGGAATCACAAATCATAATTAAAAAATATAATTAGTAGGAGGAAGGAGGTATTAGAGAAGACAGAAAGGGATGGAAGCTAGAATTTTGTCAATATACCTTGTTTTGCAGGGTTGATCTTGGAAACAAAAATATTTTCTATAACTATGAAGTAAAATGAAATTATAAAAGAAATCCCTAGAAATGAAATATAAAATGAAACAAATGAATCTAAGTGGAATCTGGTTTGTGGCATAACCACATAAGAGAAGAACTAATTCTAGTGACATTCAAACAATAATTTACAAATATATCATTAGTGGAATATACCCCAGTGACAAAAAAAAGAACAGTGTGTCTGTGTATATATATATATACATATGTGTGTGTGTGTGTGTGTGTATATATATGTTAAAGTGTTTTCAGTTATTGTGTTATTGAAGGTAAACATAATATTGCTATTCTGAGAGTATTGCATATATATGATGGGATAAAGCAAACAAATAATTAAATTGAAATTACTGAGAACTGGGATTTTCAGAGAGGGAGAAAGGAGTTACCAGTGCAGTACTGATCAGCTTCAGAATTTCTGTAGTTCTGAATATAAACAGAAAATATCATTGTGAACTTAAGCTGTATTTATCTGAGATTACCTATACCTGTATTTATATCCATGTCTATTCCTAGCTCTTTCCACTGAAAAGACTAGAAATTATAACAAGCCATCAGCAGTGCAGATTGTCTGGAGCTGGATGTACAACATACGCAGGAATATGAAGCTATCAGAACCTATCAGGGTAATGTCAGAAGAGCACATGATTCAACTTGACTGTGTTCACCCTGGCCCCAGAATAAAGATGATAAATAAGGATGATACTATCAAACCCATGAGTTCATTGTATCTATTTTTAAATGTATTGATCGTTTTTGAAGGATTCTAAGAAACCAACACATCATTGTGAAACGTGGTAAATAAAGGAAAACAATCATTTGTCTTACCTTTCCTATATGAACTGTACCTCAGGTTAACTAAACAACTGATGAAAACAAGTTTCTCTTTATAAAAGTATTCCTGCTAAAAAATAAAGAAGGAACGATAAAATTTGAATATCACAACCTCTAATGAATTATTGGATCGAGTCAATGATGATCAATGGTTGATAACACCACAAAAGTATAGTCTAATATTAATTGTATCCATCCTGATCAATGTACACACCACCACCTGTGAAGCAGGCTTGCCCAGTAAAATCAAATGTGAGTCTGAGCAAGCCTCTAGATTGAACTGCCAATTTTCAGGAAATACAGAGAGTTGTAGAATATGTAGACAGACATGACATGAAAGCAATCAGCAAAATTCAGGCTGTGGCAATACTACAGCAGAAAAAGATTTGGTTTCTTCAATAAAAATTTACTAGGAATAAAAGAAGAGTTGGTCAGGGACTCTATAGCATAAAAAAGATTTAAAAGACACATCATAAGGAGACTTTGGTTAGTAGCAATGTGTCAATATTTATTTATCAATTGTAGCAAATGTACCACACTATTGTAAGATGTTATTAATAGGGGGAAATGTGGGAGGGGGTGAGGGTGGGGTATATGTAAATCCCTTATACTTTTATGTAACATTTCTGTAATCTAAAACTTCTTTAAAAAGAACTATGTTCTTTCCCTCATATTGTCCCCATAATATAACATTTTGGAAATCTTTTCCTATCAAAATATATGTCAGTCTCATTTTTTAAAAACTACTGTACTGTATAATCTATAACATGAATTTACCATACTTTATTTGCCTGTTTCTCTATTGATGGGCAAGTGTATTATTTTTTATTTTAAATGATATAATGTGATTACTCCTTGTTATGCTTTTTTCAAGTGTATCCGTAGTGAAAGTTCCTAGCAATGAAATTACAGGGTCGAAAGCCATGTTTTTTAAAAAAGCTATTTCCAAATTGTCCTCAGAGGAGGTTTCACCAAATTACCCTCCATCTAGATTGTATGAGAGTGCCCATTTTCCCACATACTCACCAATAATGGCTATTATTAAGTCTTAAAGGAAATATCCTTACTCTGATAAGTTAATGAGTAAAAGTCATGACACATTTGTTAGGATTGTAACTTCCCTCCCTCAAAATTTATAACAGAGAGAATTTAGATTCCTGTCTCAACTTGATTTCAAAGTTATCAAAAATATTAACTTTTCTTTCACCTTGGATTGTCACATTGTCGCATTTCAGATTTAAACACACACACACAAACTGGGTGTAATTTTATAAATTGTTGAAGCTGGACTTTTGCAAACCTTGGATTTTCTGTGTTGTCATGGTGAGTCTCCTAAATTAATCAGATGAAGTAATACTAGTTTGGATGTTTATGAATTTCTCACTATATTCCACTTTGAAAAATTATTACATACCAACAAGAAGAGAAATATGATGGGCTGTTGTTGCAAAGAGAGGTTTTAAAATTAAGTTTGTACTTAACAAATGGGGTAGTATACTCTGACCTCTTCCTTGTCCACTCCTCAGGGATCTTTTCTCAAAAGGGCTAAAAGCTTTTCCTAAGTCGTGAAAAGCCTGCTGTGAGCAATCTCTGTTCATACTCTGAGAAATACCAAGTAACTATTCCATCATTTTAGTGTACAGGACAACTTTGGTTCTTAAAATGTCTTCTATAGAGAGCCCAACTAAAGATCAGAAATGCCCCACCTTTGGAATGAGACCACCCAGAAGGCATGCAGATTGAATTTTGAGAATTGAATTGAAGGGCATTTAAATTATTATCCTATTCCCTGGCAGGATTTTATTATAAACTCAGGATGCTTTTTTGTCTTGTAATCTTTATTGGTTGTTGTGAGCCTAGCATATTTAAGTATGTGTTGCTAGTTGCAGTTTGGAGCCACAATTTCCTAACATGTGATTCTTGAGCAAGTTATTTAACCTCTTTACACCTTAATTCTTTCTTTTCCACACCCAATGACTTTTTCAAAACAATTTTATTATTTTTTTTTAATTTTTTAATTTTTTTGGTTACATATCCCCTCCCTTTCTGCTTGCTCTTGCTGTGTGTCCTTTCTTCCGTGTTTTTCTATGTCTGCTTCTTGTCTCCCGCCGTCTTTGCGGCAACGCACCGAGTCGGCCCTCTGTGGGGGTGGCTTGCTCCATTCGTGGGTGCTCCATTCCGTTTTCACGGGCGGCTCCGCTCCATGTTTTGCGGGCAGCAGTGCTCCGTGTTTTGCGGGCTTCCCGGCTTCCGCGCTTCGCAGGCGGCAGCTCTGTGTTTCGCGGGTGACTTTGCCATGCCCGTGGGGGCTCCGCCCTGCCCGTGGCGGCTTTTTGCCTTGCCCACGGCGGCTTTGCCCACCCACGGCGGCTTGCCTTTCTCAAGGCCGTCTGCCCTCTCGGAGAGGTCCCCGGGAACCGAACCCGGGACCTCCCATGTGGTATACCGGCGCTCTTATCCACTGAGCTATCTAGCCGGCCCAAAACAATTTTATTGACATATATTTCACATGTAGAATTCACCTATTTCAAGTGTACAACTCAATGATCTTTAGTAATTTTACTGAGTGGTACACAATCACCATAATCAGTTTTAGAGCATTTTCATTCCCCCACCTCAACATCCCTCATGCCTGTTTAATCTTTGTGCCCACCCCAAGCCCAGGCCTCCACTAATCTACTTTCTGTGTCCATAAATTTGACATTTTGCCAATTTCATATAAATGCAATCCTACCACACCTATGTGTCTGGTTTCTTTCACTTGGCATAGTATTTATAGGGTTCATCCCTGACATAGCATGTATCAATAGTTCATTCATTTTTAGTGTTGAATAGTATTGTTATATGGATATACCACATTTTGTCTTTCCATTCACTACTTGATGGACGTTTAGGCTGTTTCCATTGTTTTTGTTTGTTATGAATAATGAGCTGCACATGAATATTCATATGCAAGTCTTTGTATGGACATATGTTTTCATTTCTCTTGGTTAGCTACCTAAGAGTGGAATGCTGGTTGTATGGTAGCTTTATGTTTGAGAAACTGACCAACTGTTGTCCAAGGTGCCTGCATGATTTTCATGCCCACTAGCAATATATGAGGGTTCCTGTTTCTCCACATCCTAGACAATATTTGTTATTACCTGTCTCATTATAGCCCTTCAGGAGAATGTCAAATTTGTAGTTTTAATTTGCATTTCGCTAATGACTAATGATGTTGAGCATCTTTCCATGTGCTTATTAGTCATTCATAAATCTTTTTGAAATGCCTGCTCATATCATTAGTTCATTTTTTATTGAGTTGTTTCTCTTCTCATTTTGAGTTGCAATATTCTTTTAAATTCTGGATACAATCCTTTATCAGATATGTATTTGGAAAATATTTTCTCCTAATCCTGTTGCTTTCATTTTTTTGTTGCTGTCTCTTAAAGCGCAAAAGTTTCAAATTTTGATGAAATCCAATTTATTAATATTTTCTTTTATGATGATGCTTTCAGTGTTATTTCTAAGAAGTCTTTTCCTAACCCAAGGTCTCAAATCTTTTATCCTATGTTTTCTTCTAAAACATTGTTTTAGCTGTTACATTTAATACTATGATAATTTGAATTAATTTTTGTGAATGGTATTGGGGGTGGGGTATCTGTGTTTGTTTTTTTTCATAAGGATATCCAATTGTCCCAGTACCATTTGTTGAACAGACCATCCTTTCCCTTGATACCTATGTCAAAAATCAATTGACTATAAATACAAGTATTTATTTATGGACTTTTAGTTCTGTTCTGACAGTACCATACTGTCTCAATAAATGTAGCTTTATAATATGTTTTGAAATAGAGAAGTAAGTCTTCCAACTTTGTTCTTTTGAAAAAGAAGATTCTTTTGGCTCTTCTAGGTGCTTTCCATTTCCTTATAAATATCTGCTTGTCAATTTCTGCAATCAATCAATCAATCAATCAATCAATAAATAAATAAATAAAGCCTACTAGGATTTTGATAGGGATCACATTGAATCTATAGATCAATGGTAATCTATATCAATGGAATCATACTATATTTGTCCTTTTGTGTCTGGTTTATTTCACTCAATATAATGTCTTTGAAGTTCATCTATGTTGTTGCATGTATCAGAACTTCATTCATTTTTATAGATGAATAATATTCCCTTGTGTGTATGTATCACATTTTGCTTATCCATTCATTGATTGATGGACACATGCGTTGCATTCATCTTTTGGGAATTGTGAACAATGCCATTATGAACATCATTGTGCAAGTACCAGTTTGAATCCCTGCTTTCATTACTTTTTCTTATATACCTGGACATGGGATTGCCAGGTCATATGGTAATTCTATAATTAATCTGAGGAACTACCAAATTGTCTTCCACAGAAGCTGTGCCATTTTACATTCTCACCAGCAATGAATGAGTGTTACTATTTCTCCACATCCTCTCCAACACTTGTCATTTTCTATTTTTTTAAAAAAATAGTAGCCATTCTAGTTGGTGAGAAATGATATCTTAATGTGGTTTTTTTTTTAAGATTTATTTTTTTTTATTTATATATCCCCCTCTTGCTGCTTGTGCTTGCTGTGTTCATTTGTTTTTGCGTTCTCTGTGTCTGCTTGTCTCCCCCTGCTGCGGCATCCCACCCAGTCAGCTCACCTCACAGCGGCTTGCCTGCTCGCGGTGGCTTGCCTGCTTGCGGCGGCTTGCCTGCTTGCGGCAGCTTGCCTTCTCGAGGAGGCCCCGGGAACCAAACCCGGGGCCTCCCATGTGGTAAACCAGAGCCCTACCAATTGAGCCACAACTGGTTCCCTT
The DNA here is from genome assembly GCA_004027955.1 of Chaetophractus vellerosus. Taxonomy (NCBI): domain Eukaryota; kingdom Metazoa; phylum Chordata; class Mammalia; order Cingulata; family Chlamyphoridae; genus Chaetophractus; species Chaetophractus vellerosus. The sequence continues at coordinate 11,197 of PVKH010004588.1, read as the reverse complement.
AATGTGGTTTTAATTTGCATTTCCCTAGTGGCTTATGATATTGAGAATTTTTTCATGTGCTTTTGGTCATTTGTATATCTTCTTTGGGGAAATGTCTATTCAAGTCTTTTGCCCATTTTATAATTAGGTTATTTGTCTTTTTGTTGTTGAGTTGCAGGGTTTCTTTATATATTCTGGATATTAAATCCTTGTTGGATATGTGGTTCCCAAATATTTTCTCCCATTCTCTAGATTATCATTTTATTTTCGTGATAAAGTCCTTTGAGGCACAAAAGTTTTCAATTTTGATGAGGCCCCAATTATCTATTTTTTCTTTTGTTTGTTGGGTGTAAAAATCTAAGAAACCATTACCTAATACAAGGTCCTAGAGGGGCTTCTCTATGTTTTCTTCCAGGAATTTGATAGTTCTAGCTCTTTTATCTATATTTAGGTCTTTGATCCAATTTGAGTTGATTTTTGTTATGATGTGAGGTAGGGGTCAACTTTCATTATTTTGTAAATGAAGATCCAGTTTTCTCAGCACCATTTGTTGAAGAGACTATTCTTTCCCAATTGAGAGGTCTTTGCCTCTTTGTCAAAAATCAGGGGGCCATAAATGTGAGGGTTAGTTTCTGAGCTCTTCATTCAGTTCCATTAGTCTATATGTCTGTCCTTATGCCAGTGCCATGTTGTTGTTTTTTTTGTTGTTGTTTTTTGTTACATATCCCGCCCCCCCCACTTGCTCTTGCTGTGTGTTCATTTTTTGTGTTCTTCTATGTCTGCTTTTTGTCTCTTCCTCTTGCAGCGATGCGCCATGTTGGCCCACCACGTAGGTGGCTTGCCCCACTCGTGGGCAGCTTTGTTCCGTTTCGCGGGTGGCTCGGCTCCGTTTTTCGCGGGCGGCTCAGCTCTGTTTTTCGCGGGCGACCTGCCCTGCCCGTGGCGGCTTTGCCCTGCCCGTGGCGGCTTTTTTGTCCTGCTCATGGCAGCTTTGCCCCGCCCATGGCAGCCTGCCCCCTCAAGGTGGTCTGCCCACTTGGAGAGGTCCCTGGGAACCGAACGTGGGGCCTCCCATGTGGTGTACCGGTGCCCTAACCACTGGGCTACAGCCTGCCCCATGTTGTTTTGATTACTGTGGTTTTATAGTAAGTTTTAAAATGGTAAGTGTGACTCTTCCAACTTTGTTGTTCTTTTTCTTTTTTTTTTTTAAAGATTTATTTATTTTATTACATATCTCCCCTTCCCCCTGCTGCGGCGACGCGCTGAGAGTGGTCACTGCGCAGGCGCGGCTTTCCCCGCTTGTGGGCGGTCTCTGCGTCTGTTCACGGCCGGCTTTCAGTTCGCGGGTGGCTGGCTGCGCTCCATCCGCGGGCGACCTGCCCTGCCCGTGGCGGCTCTTGCCATGTCCGTGGCAGCTTCTTGCCCTGCCCACGGAGGCTCCGGCCCGCCCATGGCGGCTTGCCATTCTCAAGGCGGTCTGCCCGCTAGGAGAGGTCCCCGGAAATCGAACCCAGGGCCTCCCATGTGGTATGCCGGCGCCCTATCCACTGGGCTATCGAGCCGGCCCCTGTTGTTCTTTTTCAAAATGGATTTGGCTATTTTGGGTGCCGTATTCTTCCATATAAATATGATGATTGGCTTTTCCATTTCTGCAAAGAAGGCTGTTAGAATTTTTATTGGAATTGCATTGAATATGTAAATCATCTTGGGTATAATTGACATCTTAACAGTATTTAGTCTTCCAATCATGAACATGAATGTCCTTCCATTTATTTCAGTCTTCTTTGATTTCTTTTAGCAATGTTTTATAGTTTTCTGTGAACTAATCCTTTACATCCGCAGTTGGATTTATTCCTAGATATTTTATTCTTTTAGTTGCTGTTGTAAATGGAAATTTTTTTTCTTGATTTCCTCTTCAGATTGTTCATTACTAGTGTACAGAAATACTACTGATTTTTGGGTGTTGATCGAGTACCCTGACACTTTGCTGAATTAATTTATTAGTTCGAGGAACTTTGTTATGGCATTTTCAGGTTTTCTGTAAATAGGATCATGTTATCTGCAAATAGGGAAATTTTTACTTCTTCTTTTCCAATTTGGATGCCTTTTATTTCTATTTCTTTCCTAATTGCTTTAGCTAGAGCTTCCACTACAATGTTGAATCACAGTAGTGACAGTGGGTATCCTTGTGTTATTCCTCATCTTAGAAAGCTTTCTGTCTTTCATCTGTAATTAGGATGTTAGTGGTGGGTTTTTGTTTTAGTCTGCCAAAGGGCTGCCAATGCAAAGTACCAGATATGATTTGGCTTTTATAAAGGAGATATATTTGGGGCAAAAGCTTACAGTTCCAAGGCCATGAAAAGTCCAATCCAAGGCCCCAAAGTCAGCTGCCACATGGTGAAGCAAGATGGTGGGTGATCTCTGCTTAGGTCTCAGCCTTTTCCTCCGGCTTATACAGTCTCCTGGAGCTCAGTTTTGGGCAACCAGACATAGGGCTTATCTCTTACCGGGCCTCCTCTCTCAGGTTTGGCTGCTCTGCTTTCTTCCCGAGTTCAGCTGCAAGCTATCATGCATATGGTTTTTCTCGCCCTGGGCCTCAGCGATTTGAACCTCTCCTTTCTCTCACGTGGCAGGATAAAATTTGGTGGAGTTCCCTTTTCCTGTGTGTCTCCATTTATATCAGACCCAGCAAGTGGGTGGAGACTCAACCCGAGTCATGCCTCACTGATGTAGTCCTATTTGAAAGGGTCTCATACCCTCAGGGTTGAATTTAGTTCACAAACATAATCTTTTTCCTTTGGGGATTCATAAAGAATTTCTCTTCCTAATATTCTAAGTGTTTTTATCAAGAATGGGTGATGTTTTTTTTTTCATATGCCTTTTCTGCATCAATTGAGATCATCACTTGCTTTATTTCCCTTCATTCTGTTAATATGATGTTTATATTAATTTTCTTTTGTTGACTCACCCTTGCATACCTGATATAAATACCACTTGATCATAGTGTAAAATCTTTTCAGTGTGCTGTTGGATTCGATTTTCTAGTGTTTTGTTGAGAATGTTTGCATCCATATTTATAAGAGAAATTGGTCTGTATTTTTCTTTTGTTGCAGTATCTTTATCTGGATTTAATATGAGGGTGATGTTGGGACTTTGTACTAGTCAGCCAAAAGGGTGGTGATGCAAAGTACCAGAAATCTGTTGGCTTTTAGAAAGGGTATTTATTTGGGGTAAAAGCTTACAGTTACAAATCCCTAAAGAGTCCAACTCAAGGTTGGTTTCTCACCAAAGTCATTTGCCATGTGTTGAAGCAAGATGGCAGGCGATCTTTCCTGGTCTCTCCTTCCTTCTTCCTCTTAAGGCTCTGTGGGCCCAGCTTCTTCTGATCTTAGCATAGGGCTTGACTCTCAAGGCTTCTCAGCTGCTTTGTTCTTTTCACAAGGTCAGCTGTAAACTATCAGGCTAATGGCTCATCTCTCCCAGGGGCTCTAGGATCAAAACTGACAAAGATCTCTCTTCCTCTTCTGTATCTTCTTCTGTGTGTCTTTTTTGAGTGGGTGTCCATTTATATAGCCCACCAAGGGGGTGTGGACTCAACCCTGAGTCATGCCCTACTGACATGGTAGATCAAAGCCCTAATCTTAACATAATTTAATCAAAGACATAGCAAGTGAATCTAATACAATCAAAAGGGATCACACCCAGAGGAACAGACCAATTTAGAAACATAATCTCTCTTTTTGGAATTCATAAATAATCTCAAACTGCCACAGACTTGTAGAATGAATTTAAGAGTGTTTCCTTCTCTTTAATTTTTGGAAGAGTTTGAGCAGTATTGATAGTAATTATTTTTGGAATGATTGGTAAAATTCCACTGAGAAGCCCATCAGGTACTAGGCTTTTCTTTCTCGGGAGATTTTTTTATTACTGATTCAAACTCTTTACCAGTTATTGGTTTTTTGAGTTCTTCTATTTCTTCTTGAGTCCACATAGGTAATTTGTGTGTTTCTACAAGTGAATTTTGTGTATTGAACTTATATCCTGTGACCTTGCTATACTTGCTTATTCAAAATAGTTTTGTGGTTTCCTTATAATTTTCTAAATACAAAATTATATTGTCTGTGTTTTAAGGCAGTTTTACTTTTTCCTTTCCAATCATGATAGCTTCTATTTACTTATCTTGCTTAATTGCACTGGCTAGAACCTACATAATATTCAATAAAAGAGGAGAGAGAGTAGACACCCTTGCCTTCTTCCTGATCTTAGTGGGAAAGTATTCAGTCTTTCACCATTAAGTAAAATATTGGAAGTAGGTTTTTTTGGTAGATGCCCTTTATTAGTTGAACAAGTTGCCTTCTAATACAAATTTCTGAGTTTTTATCATGAATGATATTGGATCTGGTCAAGTGCTTTATCTGTGTCTATTGAGATGATCATGTGTTTTATCATTTCTTCTATCAATATGATGTATTTCCTAATTGATGTTCAGATGTTAAACCAAATCAGCATTCCTGGGATAAATCCCACTTGGTTATTTTGTATAATCCTCTTTAATGTGTTGCTTAGATTTGGCTTGCTAATATTTTGTTGAAGATTAAAACTTAATTAATATGATCAACAAAAATGGGGATAATAATTTTACTTACCTCACAGTTTTGTGGTAAAAATGAAATGCAATAATGCCTGTGAAGTACCTACCCTGGTGTCTGCTACATAGTAAGAACTCAATTAATGGGAGCCATGTTGAATATGCCATTGGGAATAAATATTTTTATTATAATTTATATGGACTGAACATAATTACCCCATATAAAGGAATAGAAAACAACTGCATAAAGGAAATTGATTTGCCTAAATACCAGAGCTGAGTTACATTCATGTGTGGAAGAAGAAAGATAATTATAGTAATAGCTAGTGTTTATCCATTACTTGCTATCTTCCACACACTGTTGTAAGCACTTTACATATGTTAACTGACTTAATCTTCCCAACAGTCCTATCCAGTATGTACCATTATAGATGGGGAATGCTGAAAGGTTATGCAACTTATTAAGGTACAAAGAGGAGAAGGGGCAAAGCTGAGATTTGAACACAAGCAGTATGGCTCTAGAGCCATGTTCTTTACCTCTATGCTATTGTGCCATGCATTGTGATAAACACCCAACAAACATCCTATCTCGTTTACTTTTTGCCACGATGTGGGTGAACACCTCCAATGTACAGTTTTCCTGAGTTCCAATTTCCCTTAAAGAATATGCTACAGATTCACACACATGATATGAGCTATAATCTGAAGCCAGATCTTTCTGAAGCAAAAGCCCTTGAATTTTCTACTTAACATTTTCCTTATGTTTTAAAAATTGATTCTGTTTCTGATGAATCAATGTATTTTCCTCCAAATCCCAAAAGTGATAACTAATATTAGTCATGTATTTCCCCCTGCTTTGTCAGACGGAGATATCAGAACTGCCCCTTGCTCAGGTAGAGTCTGAAAGAAGATTTGGCAGCAGCAGTTCTGTAATAGGCATCAGGTTCCCCTGGTATCATGGTTTTCAAACTTTTCACTACAACTCATAGGAAGAAATATATTATTCATTACGACAAGTAGACATAGCCACAGAGCACACCATATTCACCAAAACAGAAGATTTATAAACAACATTTAGTCTTACATGCTAATAGCATTTATCCTATTTATGCTCTTCAATCTCTTTCATTTCTTTTTTAAAAATGCTTGTCACACCCACCAAGTTGATTTCACTACCTCTTGATTGGTTATGACCCATAATTTGGAAAAAATTGCATTGGAAAATGGTTTTGACTTCTTCCAACCCTCAGATTCAGATTTATCACAAGATAGCCCCTCTGGAGACAACTTCAATATATAAATATCTTCTTTTGACTTATTTGGTAGCAATGCCAATTTCTAAAAAGCATATTCTAGGAATTTGTGTGAGTCCCACCCCAAGATTGTTGCTTTAACCTTACTTATCTTCTTCCTTTCCTTAGTGTATTTACTCACGTATTTTTTCTATAAATATTTGTAAAATCCACATTTCAGGCAGTGAAAAAGTACTGGTGATTCAATGGTGAATTAAAAGCAGGGTTGCATCCTGATGGCATATTGGGAAAGGAAGGAGTTATCTCAACATGCACGCAAAGAAAGATATCAAATTATTTTAAACAATGTGGATTAAAAAAAAGGTATTGAATATGACATGGTGACCTGATCTAATCAGAAATGTCAGAAAAGTCTTCTGTGAGACGTGACACTTGAGCTGAGACCTGAAAGATGAATAGAGTCTAAGCAGGCAATGGGCAGTTTAGTGAGTGCAGACACATCATAAGCATCTAAGGCTGAAGAGGGTGTGAGCTAATTGAGCAATGAAAAGAAAGATGGGGGCTGGCTCGATAGCCCAGTGGATAGGGCACCGGCATACCACATGGGAGGCCCCGGGTTCGGTTCCTGGGGACCTCTCCTAGTGGGCAGACCGCCTTGAGAATGGCAAGCCGCCATGGGCGGGCCATAAGCCGTGGGCAGGGCAAAAAGCTGCCACGGACAGGGCAAAAAGCTGCCATGGGCAGGGCAGGTAGCCCGCGAATGGAGCGCAGCCAGCCACCCGCGAACTGAAAGCCGGCCGTGAATGTAAGCAGAAGCCACCCACAAGTGGGGAAAGCCGCGCCTGCACAGTGACCAGTCTCGGCGCGTCGCCGCAGCAGGGGGGGAAGGGGAGATATGTAATAAAAAAATAAATAAATAATCTTTAAAAAAAAAAAAAAAGAAAAGAAAAGAAAGACCACTCTAGCTGTAGTGCAGAAAGCAAGAAGTAAATATCTTCAAGATAAGGCTGGAAAGGAATGGCCAGGACATAAAGGGTCCTGTAGACCAGGGGAAGAAATAAAGGGTTTTATAAGACTGAATAACATATGGCTTGCCTTTTGAAAATAAAACTGCAGTGTGAAGAATGGGTTGGAGAGGTCCAAGACTATACAGAGAGAGCTATTACTAGCCTGTTGCTATAATCTGGGTTAAATATCATGGAGCAGAGTAGAATAGGGTGGTGTTCTTTTGTTATTTGTCTCCTCTCTTAACTCTCTGATCATACTTGTAATGAATTTAACATACACTGGAGGCAGCTTTACTCATTTTGACTATGTAAACCAAGAAATAAATAAGCCATCATATGGCATGCCAAAAAAAAAATAAGGAAATGAAACAGTCAAGCTACATGATGAATAGTTGAGGTACAAAGAAGCTCTTGTTCTTTTATTAATAAGAAATCAGATAATGATATGAAGTTGCATATTTTGGTTATCACCAAACTGTGTTATGCCCACATATTTTATTGGGTATAGTCTTGGAAAATAAACAACTTATGATCGCTTCCTCTGAGAGTTTAGGATCTGTACTAGAGAGCTTCTGATATGATGTGCTGAAGGAGAAAGATGATTTTTAACAGCCAAAGCTGACTCCATGATTAAATAAATTTATATTTATGCTGGGCATGGAAGCACATTGCATCTTGCTTGGGCTTCTTTTTTTTTGATTGATAATCTCCCATGTAGTCAAATACTGTCATTTATTTGCCACAACTGGCACATTCATCCGTCTGTTCATTGAATAAAAATAGCTCAATCCAAGCCTCTGTAAAATTGTTCATTCAGGCTGAATTTAATAAAAACACTGTCCCTCCTAGAGTTACATGGAGTAATGGGAGAGATCTCTGGTCAGGTTTCTTCCTTCCACGCCCCCCCCACACACACACCCCCTCCAGTGGAGAGCTTGTCACAGTCAACAGCAGGAAGTGAACTGGTTTCTACTCTGTATGCTAACCCATTCTGACTATGCTGTTTTCCATTGGCATATAGTTATGTTTATGTGCAGTGCTCTCTTCTCCCTTCTTTTAGCACACAGACCTCACCGGCTTCACCACCCCAACCCCAGCTACCACCCATCCCAAAAGGCCTTGTTCACACATCCCAGGAGCAATCATCCTTTTTGTTATATTAGCTGAGATCACTCTAAGGTATAACAGATCCCAGGAATGATTACATACTAATTAGCACAATGTTGGTTACTGAAAGACCTGTAAAACACAATGACTATAATTTGTAATGGCACATTTGGAAAGATTGTGAAGTAAATTGCCTAGGTCCAGGAACCTTTCCTGGTCCCCATTAAACCTATGGCAGAGATCACCAGCCAGCCATTGCATCAGGGTAAAGAATGTGCTTCACAGATTTTTACAAAACACATCTTGTGTTTCTGTCTAAATTTCTCCAAGGGCTCAATTTCTGACATCTTCTGTGTGAATCAGTGCTCAGTGGTAAACACAATTTCATTCATGGAACAAGTAAACACCAGGGACTATTAGTCTTTATTAGAATATGACCGCCTCAGATTAAAGCTTCGTTGAAACTCTCTTTTCTCTTTTGTTTGCAAACCCCCTCCTTCTTCTTTAGCACAATGATCATTATAAAGAGGAAAATGTACTAAGCACAGTTCTTCCATCATTAATATTCTACATTTTTTCCTAAACAAAGAACTTACCACTAGGAATCTGTTTGCACCCCTAGGCACTGCCTACAGGCACTTAATTCGTTGATTCCAATAAACTTAAAAAATGTGATCTCAGTCATATTATGTCTAAAGAAACGTCAAAACAGTGTTGCTACAGAGAGCTTTATTATGATGAGAAATCACGTCTACTTTGAGTGAAACAAATCATAGCAGTAGGAATGCGTTTTTACAGGAGGCTCTCTGCACATAGCAGAGGCCAATTCTTCCTTCCTCTGTCTCATTTCCTCTTCCAGGCTGTCAGACCCACTTGTCTTCTAGTGTGAAGCCCGTGTCAGATTATATGTCCTGCTTAAAACTCTTCAGTGTCTCCCCAGCGCCTATAGATGAGTAAACAAGCTCCTGCTCATGGGATCTTGGGTTTGCCTTCTTCTCCAGGCTCATGCTTCCCCATCAAACCTGTTGTTCAAGCCAAATCCAAACTATTTTCCTTTCCCCACTCACACTATATTCTTTCCTAAGTCTGTGCCTGAATACACGGTACTTTTCTCTCCCAAATCTTACTTTTGTACCTGGAGATCCCTTCCATTGTACAATTTATTAGAAATGTGAGCTTGTGTGAGGCCCTTGACTTCCTCATTTGTGAAATGGAATCAGAAGAGGAGTGATGTCGGGACGGCCTGGGATAATTCTTGTAGAGTGCTTAAGTGCCTGCCCCATAGCAGCCACTCCATAGAAACATCAAGAGATGTTAGCTATTATGATGATCGCCATCTCCTGCAAAATTAGGCTCAGGTTTCACTTTTGCTGAGAAACTTTCCCTTCCCTCCCCACCCCTCAGGCTGAGTGAATTACTTCCTTGTACTGTACTCTCCTTTATTGCCCTTTTTATTTTACTTTATCCTGAATGTGGGACATGCTTCCCTATAATGTTGCTGGGCAATGAAGCTGTTAGCCTGAAAAACTGGGCATGCGAATGGTTTAAGGAGGCCTCATAACTCATATCTTATGTTTCTCCTGCAAAAGTGTGGTTAGGATATGGTCATTAATGATAAATGGGTAAATGGTGTTCTCCTAATTTCCTGAGCTTTATATTTATATATAACTAACAGTTAATGAGCGCTCAGGCATGACATGAAATATTGTACTTACACTGTCTTATTATTTACTATGATCAAATGTGGTGGGTATTCTTACTATTCCCATTGCACACATGAAGAAACTGAGGGTCTAGGGTCATAGAGCTAGTGATGGACCATTATCCCTAAGGCTTGAGCTTTTAGCTCAAGAACATTCTGACGTGCGAGGTCTTTTTGCCTCTAGGACTCTGTAGCTTGTAAACATCATTGGCAAGTTTTCTTTTCTAATGCTGTTTCAGGTACTCCTTCCAAGATGAGGAAGACATGTTCATGGTGGTAGACCTCCTGCTGGGAGGGGACCTGCGTTATCACCTACAGCAGAATGTCCGCTTCCAGGAAGACACTGTGAAGCTCTTCATCTGTGAGCTCTCCATGGCTCTGGACTACCTGCAGAGCCAGCGCATCATTCACAGGTCAGTCACGTCACAGGGCACTCAGCCTTGAGCTGAATGCCCGGGAGAGAATCCACAACGTTGTGTTAAACAAGTCCTCACTGGACTTGACATTTAATCCTCATTTAATTCTGACAGCAGCCCTTTGAGGTAGTTTATTGTCTCCATCAGATAAAATACAAACAAACAAATAAAAAACACTTAATTAGCTCAAGGTCACAGTTACTAAATGACAAGGCCAGAATCCATGAATATTGGTGCTATCTTATAACCAAGCCTAGACAAAGAGGAGAAAAAGTGACATATAAGAACTTAATACCAAATGAATTAATTGAAATTTAAATGGAGCAGGAATAACGAGGGAAAGAAATAGAACAGAAAGAAAGACAATTATTTGGGGAGAAAATGTGAATGCATCCAATGTCAGCCTGTCGTCCAGCCTACATTGAGTGAGTCCCTCCTGTGGGCACTGCACATTGAAGTCAGCAAAAGCAGTGTGTCTCCTGCACCTGGGGCACTGGTAGTAAATAAATAACACATGCAGCTATAACAGAGAAAGAAGGATACTCCTTTACATTTGTAAAATTGGCAGTTTTAATGTCATCTCCTATAAAGTATCACATCTGATCTGTATAATAGCTTGTGAGGAGTGATCAGAGCAGGTATAATTAGACCAGTATCAAATATGAGGAAAACCATGACTTGGAGGCATTAAATTATCATCCAGGCTGATTTAGATAATAAGACTTGGAACATAATCACCATCCAAACAGCTACTCTTTACTGAAGGCTTATTATGTGCTAGGCACTGCCGAGTGTTTTATGTACATTATGTTATTAAATCCTCCAAGTTCAGTGAGGAATCTGCATTTCGTTTTGAAGCCCTATTATACTCACCTATTATTTGAGCCAAGGGAACTGTGGCTCAAAGATTTGCCAAGGACAAACAACTGACAAACAGCAGTGCCAGGTTTTAAACCTAAATCTCTCCAACTCCAAGATCAAAGTTCTGCCTACTATACTAACTTGCATTAATTACACATCATTAAATGAAAAATCAATACATGCCACTCTGTCTCTGTCAGGAATTAGCTGAGAAGTTTTTAAGCATAATTATGTCTTATTTAGTAAATATTTGGCTTGATAAAATATTTGGCTGCCCTTAGTTG